>ML794225.1:12405-39786 GCA_009831015.1 Picea engelmannii | reverse complement strand
CCAGGTGCTGGTGATGAAAGCCATGATACATGATAGTATTTAGGTGTTAGCACATATGCTAAGGCATGTAGTGGAATATTTAGCATTTCCCACCATTTTTCCACCTCTACACGAATATGGTTATAGAGGTTGACATCTCTAGGTTTAATAATGTCTTTAATCTGCCCTAGCATGTAATCCATTTGCTCATACACCTCCCCAGTGATTGGCCGATTTTAATCTGCAAACTTGATCATGTGATAAATTGGCTTAGTGAATTGCAAAACAAACCAAACCTGTGACCAAAACTAACTGTCAAGGACCGTCTCCTTCACTGTTGTTGCACCTTCTCTATCATTGCTCAATTCATACCATGCATCACTCATCACCATAGCACCCAAAGCTTGTCTCACCTTCAATAGGCGCCTAAAGGTAAGGTAATAGCTAGCAAATCTAGTGTTCGCAATCTTGAGTAGTTGCAACCTAGAGTGAGTGTTGTAGAAGTAATTGACCCTTGTATGCTCGGTGATAAATTTGATGAGTTGCTTCCCTCTCTTGTACAACTGATTAATCCATCCACATTCTCTATGCTTGACAATATCATGCATCAAAAGGTTCAAGGTGTGCACCAAACACCCAGACCAAAGGATGTGTGGATGAGCTCGCTCAATGATTTTACCTGCTCCCTTACAATTTGCTGCATTATCAGTGATTACTTGAATCACATTAGAAGGACCAACATCATTAACTGTTTTCAAGAGGAGATCTGAAATGTTTTGGGAAGATGCAATAATTGAAGAGGAATCATGTGCTGCAAGAAACATTGCACCGCTAGCAGAAACACCGAGAACATTGATCAAATGTTGGTTTCTAACATTTGTTCGACCATCTGATACAATAGATACCCCAATGTCTATCCATTCATCTGTAAACCGTGTTAGAGCTCTTTGAATTTTTTCTTTTTCCCTATCAAGTAACACAGTTCTAGCTTTCTCATTGTTGGGGCTCTCTTATCCTTTGGGGGCTTCGTTGATTGCCTTGAGAAGATCGTGCCGATAAGGGGAGGGAAGCACATTGAATGGGATACCACAAGCATAAAGAAACCGGACCACTTTTGCATCCACCTCATCCCTACCTCCAATATCAAGGAAATCTGCTATTGTTCTTCTAGATCCAGAGGTGTAATGATCCCAAGCCAAATTTTTCGCTTGAGACCACTAACTAGCTCGGTTGTGTATGATGTGCAGGTGTTTTATTGAAGTTTCCAGATATTAAGTATGTTCATACAAGATTCATTCAACATATGAAGATCACAATATACTCAAGATATAGAACACAAGCAAAGATCTAACCTTTATTATAGAAGGAGAAATCTAATACAATAGAAAGAGCAGATCTGGAATAATCTTCAGATGGCTCTAGTAAACAACAAGTATGAGCTGCTACAAAATGCTCCCGTCAATACAAAGAAGCCTCCAAAGGCTGGATGAGAAATGAAGACCAATACCAAGCAGATCTGAATATAAACCCTCCAGCTCAAGAAGCCACGCTCCAATAGAAGACTGAAGCCCTTAATAATTCGGCCTTGATGGAAGATGACTCCAAACGAGCCCAAACTTGGTCAGATGATAGATCAGGGTCGTGGGATCCTCCTCCTGAAGTCTCAAGCCCAACGTCCAAGGTCAACCTCTCCAAATGTTGAATCTTCCAAGGGAGTTGCGCCCTCTTGAATGGCAGAAACCCTAGGCAACTTGTCCTTGAAGAAATATACCTCCAAATGATGTGAAACTCTCCAAGAATGTAGATCGGGCTAAGAGAATCCTGTGGGAGAAGTTTTAGATCCAGATCTCAAGCAGATCTCTCTAGATCTGAGAAATACAGAAAAGTGGGACGTCCTCCTAACCTCCAAATCATCCCAAACTGTTACTGAAGATTGAGTGATGATAACTCCTCAAATAAACCCTCAAAATGATGATGGAGCACCTGCAAGTAAAACCCAACTGATGGAATGCCCAACGCTCCTCCTGATTGGCTAGATCGACCCCTTCTCAATGATATGGTGCGCCCTTGTTGGAAACTTCCCAAACAGTACGACCCTGCTATCTTCTAAAGCTCTGGAAGGAGATATGCTGAGAATAGAATGGTGTGGAGGAATCTTTCATCCCCGAGACCAAGTTGTGGAACAAGGTGAGTGGATATTTCACCACCAAGTTGCTCATAAGGGTTTGTATAGCAAAACCCCCAAACTGAATGCTCAAGAGCAATATCAAGCAATACACCAAATTCAGAATGAATAATAGGTGTGCCCCAGCCTTTTACTTATACTTTTCCTTCTAATTCTCTGTTGAGTTAGGTTAACTCCCAGGGTTAGCTTCTATTCTTCAGTTGAGTTATCTTTTACTCCTTTTATCCCTTTCCTTCTCAAGTCAACTTAAAATTATAACTTTAGCCTAGTTGATCTCCCCCCTCAGTGTGAGACTATGACCTAGTGAGGGTGCCTAGGCCACTGAGTCTCCTCATCACCTCTCTAAGAGGTGGGGGATATTACAGTCTCCCCTGCTCGAAATTGTTTGTCCTCAAACAATTCCAAACCTGCTTCTCTTACCACGTGCTCCTGTTGCCAAGTGGCATCCTCTATGGGTAAATCCATCCACCTGATCAGGTACTCCTTGATGCTTCGGTTTCTGAGGCTCTTCTCTCGGACTTCTAATACCTCCTCCGGAATCAAAACAAGTTGTCCCTCCTCATCCATGGGGGGTAATACCTCAATAGGCCTGATGTGTTAACCGAGGGCTTTCTTAAGACAGGAGACATGGAAAACGTTGTGTATCTTGCTGCCTTGTGGAAGCTCTAGCTCGTAAACTATGGCCCCTATCCTCCTGCTGACTTTGTAGGGCCCAAAGAAACGTGGCTGCAGTTTCTCCACTCCGCTTCTTTTATTGGAAGCCTGTCTGTATGGTTGTAACCTCAGATAGACTAAATCGCCAACCTCAAAAGTACGGTCTACTCTGTGCTTGTTTGCTTGGACCTTCTGCTGGTTCTGTGCCCTCTGTAGATGATCCTTCAGTTCCCTGAGAATGTCTTGGCTCTGCTGTATCCAATCCTATACCATCGGTGCCCTACTGTCACCGAACGCAATCTCCACAAATGATAAAGGGTCATAGCTATACAAGGCTCTAAATGGTGACGTGCCAATGGACATATGCTGGGTGGTGTTGTAGCAATATTCTCCCAGATGCAACCATCTGACCCATGCTTTCTGTTGCCCTGCCACATAGTTTCTGAGATAGCCCTCCACCCACTTGTTGACTATCTTTGTCTGTCCATCCGTCTGAGGGTGATAGTTGGTGCTAGGGGTCAAGGTCGTACCAACCAACCTGAATAACTCCTGCCAAAAAGTGTTCATAAACCTACTATCCCTATCGTTGACAATTGTCTTGGGTAGGCTATGCAACCTGAAGATCTCCTTGTAGAACAGTTCGACCACCTGTGTTGCACTGAAGTCGGTAGCTATGGCGAAGAAGTGTGCAAACTTTGTTAACCTGTCCACCACTACAAATATGCAGTCCTTCCCTTGCATCTTTGGTAGCCCGATGATGAAATCCATGGATATGCTTTCCCATTTGTGCTCTGGAATGGGCAAGGGCTGCAACAGTCCTGCTGGGTTCGTGTGTTCATCCTTGTTTGCTTGACATGTAGTACACTCTTTGACGTGCTTAATCATATCTTCCTTGAGCCCCTTCCAACAAAATCTTTCTCTCACTTGCCTGTACGTCTTGTTGATCCCTTGATGTCCTGCCATTGGAGAGTCATGGCATGCCTGCAATACCTTGGCCTTGAAGGCTGATCCAGGCACCAAGAAGATTCGGTCCTTGTAGTAGATGAGGTCATTAATAACCTTGAAATCTTCATCTTGGACCTCTCCGTCCAGTAGCTGGCACGCAAACTGATCGTCTGCATACTCCATCACCAGCTGGTCTTACCAGTCAACTGTTATCCCTGTTATGGCAAGGATGGATGGCCTCCTGGATAAGGCATCAACCACCACATTGTTCTTCCCTTTGACAAACTCAATGTCAAAGTCATAGGCCTGTATTCTGCTTACCCATTTTTGTTGGCTCTCGTTCAAGTCCTTCATTTGAGGTTGTTATGATCTGACCTGACAACAAACCGAGCACCTACCAAGTACTGCCCGAATTTGGCTAGAACATGCATGATAGCCAACATTTCTTTGTCATAAATGCTGTAGAGTTGCTCAGGCCCCCGGAGTTTCCGGCTCTTGTAGGCAAGAGGGTGCCTCTTCTGCATTAGTACGACCCCTATTCCTTCCCCGGATGCATCACACTCCAAGGTAAATGGGAGACTGAAATCTAGAAGTGCTAAGATTGGGCACGTACTCATCACCTTCTTCATCTTATCCATCGTTATTTGAGCCTCCTCGTCCCACTTGAATGCTCCTTTCTTAGTCAAATTGGTCAAGGGTGCACATAGTTGAGAGAAACCCTTGACAAACTTCCTGTAATACATGCACATTCCCAGGAATCCTCTCAACTCTGTGCGTGTCTTAGGAGTAGGCCATTCTATGATGGCTTCAATTTTCTCCTGATGTACCTGTACCCCTTTTGCTCCGATAATGTGTCCTAGATAAAGGACCTCCGTCATTCCAAACTCACATTTGGACTCCTTAGCATATAGCGACTATTCCTCCATGATTGACAAAATTTGGTCCAAATGCCTAAGGTGCTCCTCCCAGGTCTTGTTGTAGATAAGCAAATAATCAAAGAATACCAACAGGTGCTTCCTCAGCTGCTTATTGAACACATGGTTCATACATGATTAGAATGTAGCAGGGGCATTGGTTAACCCAAAGGGCATCACCAAAAACTCATAATGGCCATAATGACATCTGAAAGCTGCTTTTGAGATGTCTTCCTCCCTCATCTTGATCTGATGATAGCTAGAACGAAGGTCAATCTTAATGAAGTAGATGGCCCCAGGCAATTCGTCCAGCAGTTCATCAATCCTTGGTATTGGGTACCTGTTTTTGATGGTCTTTTTATTCAAGGCCCTGAAGTCAATGCACATCCTCATATGGACAAGGTAATCATCTTTCGAATGATGGCTAGCAGGGATCTATTGCAGCAAGGTCTCAAACTTAGTATGGAACTCCCGAATAGACTCATTCTCATGTTTCCAAAGGGTATTTAGTCGGGTAAGGAGCATATTAGGGTCTTCTTTGATACTCCACCTTTTGAGAAAAACTTCTTCTAGCCTATCCATGGTTTTAATGCTACCATCAGGAAGGCTCAGGTACCAATGCCTTGAAGCATCATAGAGGGTAGCGGAGAACAACTTCATGACTAAATCTTCAGCATCATCACTAATGGGATGAAGCTCAAAAAACGCCCAAAAGCTGCTCATGTGCTCTTCGGCACTGATTGCATCAGTACCGGTAAATTTAGGCAACCACTTTTCATACTTGGGTGGCATTTGCCTAGGATAGCCTGGTATGGTTGACATGTCTAGTGGTTTGAAAAGAGTAGATGACCATTGTCTTTGATTGTTGGCTGGGTTCGCTGTGGTGGTCTAGGAACTAGACATGGTTTTCAAAGGAAGACTCTTTCCGAAAAGTGATTTTACAACAGGAGAGTTCTTGGGAGGCTTCCTTCTGAAAGATAAAAGAGGATTATTGAACCTCTTTGTGGTTTGTGGAGTCGCCAGATAGTTTACTTGAAACTAGCAAAGAAAAAGGGAAAACACCCTAGTGGAGTCGCCAGGTAAGCTTGTAAGATAAAGGCTCTAGAGGCAAGGCTTACCGAAAAGTGTCGTCTTGAGGAGAATTGACTCAGTGTTCCCCGGCAACGGCGCCAAAATGTTATCGCACAGTTTGTAGCAAGGATAAAAGGATTGAGGTTTGAAGGCCAAACTGGCGTAAGAGGAACCAATCCCACCCAATGCCACCACAATGGGATGGTTCTTTCTATTTAGGGTGGTAAGGCCCAGGGGAGACGTCCCCAGTGACCTGGGGTTCTGAGAAGGAAAAGGATTACAAGATAAAGTAGTTATTCCCCCCTCACAAGTCACCACCGAGCAGATAGTCCGGCCAAAAGGCCAATAATAAAGTAAAACCCCCCAAAGAGATACACTTGTCTGAGACAAAGCAACAATAAACTGATATATGCAAGCTTGCTCAATGGGTTAGTGCTTCATATAAATCAGTGACTATCTGATAACCATATAAGCAATTTGACAATAAATATTGACAAAGTCTGTTTATAAAATAATAATGAAATAATATCACTTCTTCAATAAATGTTGGAATAACGTGGCATTCAATGCAATAAATCAATACTTCATTCAATTAATGCCTCTAATCATTATTCAATTGCTCATAAAGAAAATGTCTAGCTGCACTAATGGTTTATAGTTGAAGATGACGACAACACTTAGTCAAATAGGGTTAGTTTGTAAGCTAGGGTTAGTGTAGTTAGGGTTTCTTTCAATGTATTGAGAGTAGTTTTGATGAAATTAACTTCAACGCAAGAGGTATTCAGATCAATGCGTTAGGGTTAATGGAGTCAAAGGTGAAGTACGCAAGAGCTAAAGGAGGCAACGATTAAGGACTAGAGGGAAAGGCTTTGAGGTTTTGCTGACGCAAGGCCCCAAAGTCAAAACCCTAGGGGAGAGAGGGTCACTTCGGTGTAGGTGAACTAGGCCTCTGTGATCTCTCCTCCTTCCTTAACTCAAATGACAAAACAACTAGCTGAAAGATGAAGCATAAAACCAAGACCAGAGGGTTTGATGATGAAGAGTGTTGCTACAGCAAGGCTCTTTCAGCAAACCCTAGAAAAATCGGCCCAAAGTGTAGTAGATCTAGGCTTAAGGCGTCTCTCTCTTCTTAGCTTATAGATAGTACGACTAGCAATAAATGAAGAGAGAAAGAGAGTGTAGCAATGGCTAGGCTCTCTTCTTCTTCAATGGCTAGAAATTTCTCTCAAAGGGGACATGAGACAAGGACCTACTTGTGTGCTTGTCACCTAGGGTTTTGTTCAGCAAAATTCATAAACATATGCAAGAAATGAAACTACAACCATTCATTCCAGAAGTTTTGCAAAAAATTACTTACATATCACCAAGAAATATCAATGCAAACCCTAGTCATAACACCTTCCTTAAAGAGAAATGCCAAAACATGTCAAAATAATCCTCCTTCAACAAGTGCGCATCACTAAATCAGTCAATAACCCAAGATAGGGCGCAAATTTCAGACCTCCTTATGGAGTGAATAAGTTGTGATCTAAAATGAAGGTGAAAATCCTTCATTTATACCATTCCATGACCTAATTTTACTTTTTAGGTCATGTAAAAAGGCCGACAAGGCCAAAACACTAAAATCATATCGTTTTACATTAAATTGTCAAATTAAAACTCTAATCAAGCTGAAAAGAGACATGAAGCCCGTTCGAAAGGAGAAGTTAGCCCCTTTTAGGACAAATGAGGCATCCTGGAGCAAAACATTAGCCCTCCTTGGGCTCCTCCATCATGCCATACGTGCCAATACTGCCCAGTTTGCCTCCCAAGATGTCTAATAGGCTGGATGACATCATGGTCATCAAGGGTGATGTCCCAGGCCTTCCAAGGCCAGCGTTCCACTGAAAGAGGGTCAATCCCCCTAGGTCAAGCTCTGCCAAAGTGCCTTTGGTGGAATGTCCTCTTCTCCTCTGGTGCAAAGCCCTTGATCCATCTCCGTCCTGTCTCTGCCCCCTGATGGGGTCTCAACATCCACCTGATGGGATCTTCAGCCCCATGGAGGTCCGAAATGATCATCTCCCCATGTGTACCGGTCCAAAATGGTACCTGTTCGTTGAGCATGGTCCTGCACATCAAAAGCTACGCCCGGCATGGGCTCATCAGTGACAAGGATCATAGCAATGTCAATCACATCTCATCATCAATATTATCAAACATGTGCATAAAACCCCTAATACATCAGTCAACAGCTCAAAGACGTTACACAAGCCTACAATACAAGTCTAGAGAAAAGGACAAGGCGTCCTATTGGGCTAGTGTCCACTGGAAAAGGAAAGTTCTCGGAAGAGACGTCATCCAAACCATGTAAGTGGGTGATGTGGTCAGGGGATGTCCAAGCAGGTGGGTGCGATGAAGGCCAAGGATGCAAAATTTTTACCTGTGGGTGCCTTTGTAGAAGGCAAGCTGTACCTGTCCTGGATGCATTTCTTCCAAGCTCATTTTTCCTTTTATTCTTTATTCTTTTATTGCTTTTTCCTTTTTTGTTCAAGAGCTAATCTGGGGACATGTCCCTGGCGTGGCGACCAATGGTGACAACGTTACCCACAAGTACTTTCACAGAAATGAGAAGGTTGTCTTGTGATGAGAACCCCTTTCCCATGGCCATGCAACCAAGGGTCAATGCCCTGGCGTGGTAACCAGCTGGTGGCAATGTCATACTGCTAGGTACCCATGGACCTAATAGGCTGGCTCATGATGAGACCCCCTATCCTCTGGTTAGGTCTTGTTTTATTATTTTTCCGGGTCCCTCTTGTTTCTTGCTGAGAAGCCTTTTATTGCTTTCTCGGGGATCCCTGGGCGAAGCATCTCGAGGTTTCATTTTTTAGGCTTTTATCTTTTATTAGCTCGCTTTTACCTTTTGGGCCTTTAGCCCCTTCTTCCCACGAGATAAGGTGTAGTCCTGAAAATAGGTCAACCTAGTGCTTGGACAAGTGGAATGGGACAAGTGAGCGGGAAACAAGATGAAACAGTGGTGCTATGATGGGACCGGACGATGGCTTTTCAGAAATCCCCCCAGTGGAAAACCGATACCTACAAACACTGGCTTGCTAGGGCACCCTGTCAATCCCCCCAAACATGGTCAAGTGGGCTAGTGTAAGATCCAAGCAGTTGTTAGAAATAAAAGGAATCAGATGCATACATTCAATGGTTTTGATGATCAAAGTGACACATACCATGATATTTGAACTAATCACCTCATGGAGCAAGAACCATCTCTAACAGAGGACCAAGCCGATGGTGGTGGATGTTGCTGCTGCTGACAAGATGAAGATGCTGGAAAAATAAAACGTGGGCCCTCCATGGCCATGCTAAAGTCTATCCTGCTCTCGATACTCCATGTCTAGGACCTGTGGGCCTCGAGACATGATCTCCTAGTTATCCCTAAAAGTGGGGGATAACAGGGACAACAAATTACATCTTTTGCAGAACTGCCTCCATTGGATGAGGAAGGGAAGCTAGTACTAGTTCCTGAGGAAGTATTGGAGGTTCGGGGAAAGAAGCTTCGAAATAGGGTAATCAGGGAATATCTGGTCAGATGGAGGGAGTTGCCTACAGAAGATGCCACTTGGGAGAGTGAACAAATTTTGCAGTACCCGAATCTGCAATTGCTTGGGGACAAGCAATCTCGGGAAGGGAGGATTGTAATGTCCCCTTTCGGGTGATCATGGGACTTGGAAGAAGTAACCTAGGTGATTCCCGTAGGCTATAGTCCTTAAGAAGGGAATTAATTAATTATTTAATTTCCTAAGGGGAAAAGTGCCGAACAAAATGACATTAGATAATAAAAAGGGTAAAAAAAGGAAAAAGCGCCTAAAGTGACTTAGGAAGAATATGAAACGTCACTTAAATTGATAAAAAGGGTAAAAGGGTTGCAAAAGAGTCAACGAAGAAATAAAAGGGAAAATGGAGGGCGCTCTCTCTCATTCTAGCATTGGTATTTTCGAATTTTCTCATTGAGAGAGCTCATTGTGGTTTTGGAACTCTTGGGACGAAAACCTTAGGAGGATGTTCAGAGATTGGCTTCGGTGGTGAGACCATCTACCCTAGTTGGTCGAAGGGAGGAGATCATACAGATTTCTTCATTGTGCTTCAAGGTAGCTGAGTGTTTCTTCTTGGGCAGTGAAGTTTTATAGTTTGTGGCAGAGATTTCTTTCAGTGGTTGAGCTCTCTATTTGGTGGCTGGCCATTTCTTGTTTGTTGGACGAATTGCTAAGGAGAGAGGCCGAGTTTCCATTCAAGAGGGACGATTTTGACTGTGGCAGCGATTCCTTGCCAAGAGGGCTGAGTATTTGACTGTTGGGGTCGATTTCTATATGCTTAGCTGAGTTATAGTGTGGCTGGGTCGAGCTACCTCTTGTTGGGCGAAATATTTACTGTCTACAGGCTGAGATTCATATTGAGCAGAGTTATTCTGGGCGGAACTGTTCCTGTGTGAGTGAATACGCCATTCTTCATGCAAGGGACACTTATTTCTGTAGAGATCGATTTCCTTTTGGGGTCAAACCGAATCTGTTAGTAGAGGCTGAGTTTCCTGCTATAGACGGCACATTCCTTGGTGTTTAATTGTGTGGACCTACATCCATCTGGAGAGGGGACGCTTCAACAGCAATTGCAATCTACAGCAGTCATCTATTCCCAGTATATCAGATCTATAACATAGTTGTTCATGAGGTCAGATCTATCAATGTTATATCAGCTTGTAAAACTTATTGCTGTGTGTGTTCATCTCATTTGAGTTAGTAATAAAGTGGATCAGATAGTTGGTGAATTCCTTGTTGATATCGTAGTATATTATAGCTGCTGTTCATCATCTTCTATTGCTGTATAAAATTATAAATTGCTTGCATACAAACTGTTTGAATAAAAGTCTACGAGGAGAAAACAAAAAAAATGTTTCAAAAAAAGAAAATATATATCAAGGAACATTACATTTTATCCATCTTAATTTTGTTAAACCATACAAGGTCAAGATTAGGGATTGTGAGTGGACATCCCCCTAACCTTGTCTTTGAGGTTGAAATCTAGGGTTTGAGGGGATAATCTCTAGGGTTTGACCTAGTTCCACTTGATCTTGTGCTAAACACTCTAGAAGTAGAATGACACCTAGGGTTTATGAGGGGAAAAACTCTTGGGTTTGTTTTTCTAGAAGGTTTGACCTAGGCTTATGATTGGATAAACCTAGTGTTTAATCTTCAAATGTTCATTTGATTTTAGCATCCTTTCAAGTTGTTGTATTGACTCCATATGCCCAAGGACTTAAAGAAGGTATTAATCTTTCTCTTGCTACAAGTGATCACAAGTTTTAGTTTAGCTTCTCTCTCCCAAACAACTTGGTCATATAATTTATGCAGAAATTTGAGGCTGTATCCTTCCTCGATTTCTGTGCCAATACCTCCCAGAAATTCGTGCAGCCCTCAATCTCAATTTCTGTGCAAATATTCGGCTGTACGGCCTTCTCAGAATCTGTATGGTACAGCCCAGTACTCGTACCTTCCTCTTCGAATTTTGTGCTGTTACTCTCTCCTTGCTGCTACTCGTTGTTACTTTGGTGTTACTCTCGCTGCAACTTCTGTTACTCACCCTGCTCTTTCTCAACTCGACTCTCCCTTTTCGCATGAAGAAGAATACCAAGTGAATGGAGGGTGCCCTTTCCCTAATTCGACCTCATGAGGAAAGGTGAAGAGACATCTAATCTAACGGTGGAGGATATATTAGATGGATGGCTGAGATGAAATGTCTTTTCACTCACCCTCTTCACTTAAGTTTCATAAAGTCACTTTTAATTTCATATCTCATGAAATTAATTACTAGGGACCACATTGGACACTTTCTCACCCCTAGGCACCTAAGTGATGAGAAACACTTGTCCTTGGTACTTAATTATTTTTAATTTAACATCAACAAAAGGAACGTGTGAGGCAGTATGGCTTAGAAGAATACTTGGGGATTTTATGCTTGAGCAAACCAAGCCAACATTGATCTACATTGTCATTTCATTGGGCAACTTGTAGAAGATGACAAGGTTGAACTTAAAAATTGCACCACACAAGAGCACACTGCAGATATTTTCAGCAAGCCACTCGGTCCAGATAAGTTAGTCAAATTTAGAGACAATTGTGGTGTATTTTCCAGAATGACCATTAAGGGAGGATGTTAGTGTAATTAATAATTATGTTCATTCTTTAGTAATTAGGATTTACTTTATATAAATAAAAATAAATTAAAGTACATTAGTATTAATAATAAATTAATGGAAAGAAGTTACATAACGTCTTTTCTTCTCCATTTGTATAAATGTAAGAAGACATTCTGATTTAATTGAACAAAAACTTGATGGTTCTCTTTTCTAAGTGTACAGTTCCTTCTTTGTTCCTCTTAGTTCATTTTTCTGGTATTTCCTATTATGAGGGTTTGAACAGATACTATTAGCTCCAAAAATGATTTGTGAGAGAACCTTGAAGAATAGACGTAAAGCAGAACAGTATGTGGTCAGCAAGGCCTATGTAGGTCATCATTGTCCATTCTTATTGACCAAAACTATTCTTTCGGCCTTTTGTTAATGCCTAGCTAGAGAAGACTATTCCTTATCATAAGAGTGACAAGTGTACAGCAAACAATATCAATATTTTCCTCTAGAGTACATGGGAATATTTATCATTGATAATTACTAAATAACTAGTACCTGTCATAGACAATTTTAACAATGGTTTTCAATTATTTTCAGTGGGCAACTTATTTAGCAAACTTCTCTGGTCTCTTTCTCTAGTATAACTTATCCTTGAATTGTGCAAATAAGCGATCTATTAATTAGTTAAGCTGAACTTTATTTATTACTTTGGAATCAATTCAATATATTGAAACAACATAATGCCAACTGCAAAATAGAAATGTCGTGAAAATGAATGATTTATGATTGTCCTTTAATAAGGATTAACCCTCTTTTTCTTGTGAGTTATAACCATCACCATGGTGTATTTTCTTCATGTTTATCTCCTAGGTTTGGCAAGACAAATTATTCACAAATTCTTGATTATCTTAGAATGTCTGAGAGCTATACTAAACATAAGAAGAAGCTTAAGCTAAATAAACTTTCTGTGGAAAGCAATAGATAGATTGGCTTGCAGAGATGATGTAAAGTTTCTCTGTTTTTTATATCTTTTTGTAATACAACCCTTTGCTTTTACTGTTGTGTTAAGCTCTAATATTTGCAAGTATTTTGGCAATGACCACAGGAAAAATTAAATTTAATCAAAGAAAAAACAAAGCTAGCAGTACGATTAGCTTGGACAAAGGCAAAGCTCGATGCCTTTGGAGATAGATATTTGGAGGAGGTTGAAGCAAAGACACAGATGCATCGCAGATTCGTGGAAGATTCAAGAAAGTTGAAAGAAGAGCTTGTTGCAGCTAGACTTGAGTATTTTGATTTAAAAAAGAAGCTCATGGGCATTGAGTGAGTTTACCTTGGGGAATATACAATGTGATTTGGCTTCTCAAATTACAACTGTAATAAACTGAATACAGCATTTTCTTGTATTATATGGTGAATTGTCAAGTTCTTGTCAATATGTGTAAATTCAAAGTCGAGATTCAATCTCTCTTTAATAAGAATGAATCTTGAACAGTTTGAGATCATTTTAGACTATTACCTGTGTTTTTGTGTTTATAGTGTTATGAAATTAGTATCTAAAAGGCTCTTTCTGGGTAATCATTTACAATAACTTCACATGTTACCATGTTTGTTTGTTTTTTTCATTTATCAGAGAAATAATTAACGGCCTTCAATGTGAATATATGTTGTTTACAGAAATGTTCTTAGAATAAATGGGCTTTTGACAATCAACTTTTGAAAGCCTAGACTCCAAAGTCTAGTTAGCACGAATCTTTGGGCATAAAATTAAAATAGCTTGTCTATTACTCTTTTAAAAAATAGCCAAAAAGACAATTTTTTCAGGAGTGTCAAGACACCATAAAGTATTAGTTTTTAAGGAAATTAACCTTGTTCAAACAATTCTTTCATGCAAAAGAGTACTTGAGACGTCGTGTATATATGTGTTAGGGTGGGTGTTTGTGATGTATTCATTGACATCAATAAGGATACCATCATCTCATGTCTAGTGTGTTTGAAAATTATAAGTATTTTATGGAATAAGTGTCAAACACATAAAGGTGAATAAGTATTGTTTGCATGTGTAACGTCAATTGCTTCATTAAAATAAGTTTATCATAATTAACATTTAATGCTGCCTTGCACTATCATTAGAATGCATGCTAGAAGGTTCAACGTGAGATGCTCTGAAAAATCTGAAAAAAAAATTAGGGATTTTTTTTGGCATGGCTACAAGAGGAGGCCTAGAGCCTTCCACCCAACAAGATGCATTGACATGTGCCAATACTCAGAGGCCCAAGAAACAAAGAATGTTGAAACAAACAAGTAAAACGAAAAGTATCAATACAGATAAAGTTTTTCCAACCATTGTGAAAGGATGCTTTAAAATAATAGAGAATCTAAGGTTGAAGAGAAAATTAAAGAAATCCTAGAAGAGATTTTATGAGCAATCAACCGTAGAGCTATTCCTTCCTTTTTGGGGTCGTGGCCATCATAATAAACCTTGAGATGGTGAGTGATATTGAAATATCAAATTGGACATGTACATTGGAAACTGTGCACTGAAGACATTTTTGTAGCAATCTTATCACGAAAGAGTTGCAATAAATTTTAAGGGGGTTGTATTTCCCCAACACAGCAGGGCATGGATCCCCTATTTGCATCAAGCTAGAATGGAAAGGTATTTAGAGAGCACATGTGTAATCTTATATGAACTTTTGTTGGAATTTAAATATGAAGTAATCTTAAGTTTTGGAAAATGTGTTCGATAGATTTGAAATTGTTTCTTGCTGAAAAAGAGAAGAGATTGACAATATATTAAAGACTTTGTGCCTACTTAGACATAACAAATTGGCTCCAACCTTGAATAATGTTACATTATGAAGAATTTGAATGTACTCAACAAAAATATTACAAATGTTTTGATTTTGAATGTTGCAGTATATCCATAATGAAGACAAGAAACCGTAGAGTAGATGATAAAAAGGAACAACATAAATTAACAAGTTGAAAACTAAGTTTGGCCTTTGAATGTGATTCTAGAGAACATGGAAAGAATGTAACAATAAGGTAAATGGGAGAATCCTAAAGCATTGGGGATAAGGATTGAGAAGTAGAAGAGACAAGGCCTAGAGAACAATTTGGAAAGGTGGGGAGAAATGCAAAACAAATAATAATAGCACTAGTGAGCATGCTGTATGATCCTAGTTGTTGTTGTGGAAGGTTGTCTTTTATATAATAATGATGTTTGTGTTTCTTTTAAAGTGTTGGTTGTTGAAGGGACTTTAACAATTTCGATGACCTGGTGTGATATACAATTGTAATAAGAAATAAAATGCACACCAGGGTATACCAATCTCTTAAAAATGTGTTTGGATACCATAGTGTTGAATGTTTTTCAAAAGGCTTTAAAGTGATCACAATATGTTTCCAATGGGTAGTCTCCTTTCCTTAATAATGCTCCAACTAAAAATGTGATCTACACTCTAATAATTTGTATTCATGTTGAAGTTGACCCCTTCTATTTTAAAATTTTCTTGTTATATGTAACTATTAAATAATCCACTTATCTCTACAATCATGCCATTTGCAGAGAAAAGGATAAAGGTTAACACCATATCAAGGAAACACTTGTCACCTTAGTCTCTTTGAGATTTTTCTTTATTCTATATATAGTGTTAAAAGAGTGCTAGAGAGAGGGAATCTACTAAACTCCATTGATTGTCTTTCTATGTCAAGAAACTCTAAATAAGGCACATCCACAACCTATTGTTTTCTCGATGTCACATATAATTGCAATAACAAAAAAATGCACACTACCACTGTATCATAGTGTGAGATACATTTGTAATAAGAAACAAAATGCACACCAAGGTACACCAATTTCTAAAAAAGGCATTTAGACACTATATTGTCGAATGCCTTTCAAAATACTATAAAGTGGTAATAATATGTTTACAATTGGTATTGTCTCATTTCCTTGATAATGCCCCAAGAGTGAAGATGTGATCTACAATCTAATAACTTGTATTCATGTTGAAGTTGACCCCTTCTAATTTGCAAATTTCTTGTTATATCTAACTATTAAAGAATTTACCTATCTCTACAATCATGCTATTTGTAGAGAAAAGGATAAAGATCAACACCATTGTCACCTTGGGCTGTTTGAGGTTTTTCTTTATTCTATGTATAGTGTTGAAAGAGTGCTAGAGAGAGAGAGAGAACACCCACTAAACTCCACTAATTTTCTTTTTATGTCAAGAAACACTAAACAAGGTGACACTTGCAATTTTTTGATAATCACAATCTAACCTCTTACCATTTTGCCTATAGAGCATAGGTTCATCCTAACATGAATTATAATTTGTTTGGGAATAGTTTAAATAGAGGAGTTGTACAAGTACTAGTTATCAAGGATTAAATTTTCATAATAGCTTTGTGGAATGTTTTGGGCATGCCTACTAGAAATCAAGGCATTAAAAATTGTAGTTCAAATAATAATCTGTAACTCTTGTTTATAGACTTTGTTCCCCATTCATGGGACTCCATTCTTGCCTTTATGGTTTTTTACGTCTAGTTCATTTATTTGGTTTTAGTAAACTAAGGTTTTGAACATTCCTTTGAGTTGTTGCAATCACATGAAGTAGACTAGATTTATTATGAAATATTCAGTTTCGAAAGAGATCTATTAAAGTGTCATTTCATGCACATACATCTTATGGAGTTAAGCATGTGCACTAACTGTTTGCAATTGATTCATTTTATTTGCACAATTTGTTTCTTTTTCCTTCAACATTTGACTACAAGCCTTTCAATGGATCCAAATAGACCTACACTCAAATATTTTCAACCATTGTAGTCAATAGAAGTAGGATGTTTCTATTTGACAACATTCATTTTGAAACAAGCCCAGGAATCAATGAACTCGTAAGTATCTCAAGTAAAAATTGCATTTGGTGTTTCTATGAATGTTATTAACATTTAGACTATTGTACAATGGTCAAGTTGAGGACTTTAGATTTGAGGTTGAATCCATTGAAAGAATCGGTCACAAAAGTTTGGTGTATTTGGTTGGTTACTATGTTGAAGGTACATATAGGATGCTTATCTATGAGTTTGTAGACAATGGTAATTTGGAACAATGGATTCATGGAGATGTCCCTTTCTTTATTCCAAGAATGATATTCATCATAATATCCGATGTAAAACAATCAGAGAAGGGTTACATTCAAGCACAAGTTGACATGTTCAACACTTCAAATAATGAATAAAGAGAACCTTCCAAACAACTAAATCCATTCTCATTAGTATTCATGGAAGCACTTTTATCAACCCAAATTTCACATGCCAATTGCAAATCAAGCCTACCACTCCAATCATCCAACGACTACAAGCCCTACAAGAAAACATAGGACTTTTTAAGCTTGTAGTTCAAATCTACAAAATGCATTGATACATCAAATCTTCAAGAACTATTTATAGTCTAAGGAAAAGCACATTCAAGCACTACAATGGAAATCGAGTTTCTAATATATTTCTACGACATAACATAGTATAGATTGCATTACTCCAAGAAGATCAAGATCTTACCATGGATTGATCATCTAAAGTTATTCCAAGGTCTGCAGGGGACACAAAAGAACAAAAATGCATTCAACAGTTCACGACCTGCCATGGTCACAAGCATGCATAAATAATTAGAGAAAAAAAAACTCCATCAACGATCAGTCTCAAGAAAACCAACTTACGTCTCAAAAGTAAAAACATATGTTCAATAAAAAGCTTCAATGCATAATGTTTAATGTAATGAAAATATTCCATATTTGCCAATTCGAAAGGGGACAAAGTATGCTATTAATCCTACAAAAGAAAAGGCCTCATCAATATATCATCATAAGGTTACCAATAGAGTTCAAGCATCAGAGTTTGGAGATCATACCTGGTTCACAATGGAGGCTTAAATTCCAATTCAAAAAAAATATCAAGTAACCTTAAAAGAGCATACAAGCCCTACTCTGTTTCAAGCAAGTCAAAGATCTTGACAAAGTATAAGCAATACAAGTTTTAAGTTTCCTAAATGCTTATAGCAAACAATCTAGTGGTTCTTCTCATTTAAAGGTCAAATAGATCATCATTATGTATAAAGACAACCAGTTGTAAACATAACAACAAGAGAAAACAAAGTATTTCAATTTTAAGTTTCTCTACATATCTCCTAGCCAACTATCAAAAGGCATTTGCATTCAAGACGAGCTTGATTCAAGAAATAAGAATGCGCATAAAGTCATTATCCTCAAAGAAACTCAACAAAGTATGGCTACAAAAACTATCAAACGAAAACATGCTTCACTCCAACATATCCAACCAAAAGGGAACATTCTACAATAGCGAAAAAGGAAATAAAAAAGACCACAACAAGAAGAGATATAAGATCTCAAGTTTACACTACTCATTACTAGATTTCCAAGTGCCTACCTCTCAATACATCTCATGGATACAAACCAGATAGGGAAATAGCGCATAGTGGATATAATAAAATCAAACTTCAAAACTTCTCAAAGGAAACCAGCTCCATCTAACTTCTATCAACAACTTTCAAAGTGTAACATCCCCACTATAATCCTAGTTTAACTAATGCATAATGTAGATATGAATGTGGCTATAGCCAAGCGATTTAATACATGAATGCATTTTTTGTTTTTAAATAAAAAAAATATGATACTAGCTACTAGGGCATATGGACATAGATGGGGGATGAGTTTTTCCACAAGAGGAGATTGTTTAAGAGGGGTCCAAAGGTGAAATTAATTATGGGTTTTAATTCAACCCATTTTCCTTAAATTTATTATCATTGGGGATAACTTATAATTTTTTGTTTGAGTGTATGAGAGTCCAATAATTAAACTAATGTAAGAGGGTGGGTGTAAGAGTCACATCCCATAGTTATTGGAGAGCATGGGACTGACTACAATCAATTTGGGAAAGAGTGTAAGTCAAGCAAGTAAGACAAAATAGAGGAAATTTGTATGGGTAGTGACATATAGTTTTTACACATTGATTTTTACATGAACAACAAGTAGAGAGCAGAGAAAAGAGCATTGGAGATAGAGCAAGAAGGCTGGGAGAATTCTGGGGCATGTTGGAGCGTATTGGAGCACTTTGGAGGTGAAGACTGAAGAGTCGGATTGTCAGGATTGAAGAGTGAACTCCTGTGTGAGTTGCATTGTAACAAGAAGTGGTTGTTGTTGTTGCTAGTAGTTTTCTTGGTAATGAGTTCCCTTGAGCTCCTAGTAGAGAGATTCCTAGTTATATGTGCCATAACGACCCTAATAAACGAATGGGACACATGATGGACTGAGAATAGTGAAGGGGTACATTCCTTGAGTTGGGCAGGTCAAGAGGAAGAGAGCTAGAGGAAATTTGGAATCGTTATAGGAGAATACCAGTGGGTTGTAGGATATTGAGCTATGAGAGGACTGTGAGAGACATCTTTTTCTTGTGGATTCCTAGCCCCAACTAGGGGGTGACTTGTTGTTGAGATTTGGAACAATGAGTCTATGGTTGGGTGGAACATCCTTCCCAAGCTACTGGTTGTACAATTATTTTTAAAAGATAAGTGTTTAATTTTTTTCTTGTGTTAATTTATGAGTTTAATTCTTGTTTGTTTTACTCTATGCATAAGAATGAATTATATGATGTTATGGAGAAATTATAAGTTGCAATGACGTTTTTAACTAGCATGGACAATTGCTTGAGCTTGATTGATATGTTCTTTCTAATTTGAGGTTTAAATGTATTTGTTAATTGATTTAGTAGTAATGGTAACAAATTCTTGTGCGGTGTTCGAATCATCGCGCACCGTGAGAATAGTTGTCAGGCGTAGTACAAATCATGTTGCATGCATTGTGAATAGTTGTTGTGTGAAATACAAGGGTTGTTGCGCGTGCAACTTGTCTGAATGAGGACACAACAATCATGTTCATTTATAATGATGTAGATGCATTTAATTATATGGTATCAGAGAATGGTTAAATCTGTGTATAATTCATAGCTGGTTGGCTACATGAATTTAGTTAGCAGAAAAAATTTGGATTTATGTGTATTTTCCGCAACTAATATTCCTTGGTTAAGATGGAGGGCGTTATAGAATGGTATGATATATTTTTGGTTGAACAATGGAGTTTTGTGGGGCTGAGATCAACAAGAAGTGGGTAAATTGGTCATCTCGACAGTTGAGTTGTGCTGAATTTTGGGAAAAACAGTAAAGTCTGAGTGAAAATTCCCAAACTTCTAAGAAAATTCAGGTCAAAATTACACTCAGAATAGTTGTTATGGAGGGGTCATTTCAACTTCCATGTGATTGAATTTGTCTTAGACAAGCGAGTCGAGAATTTTTAGGATGGTCGCGATGGTGCGTAGTTTGTGCACTCAATGTTGGCGTTGCGTGATTCAAAATTGCAGTGTGCAATATGCACATAAAATATTGGCATTGTGCGGTGCAGAATTGCGAAGCGTGGTATGCACATAAAATATTGGCGTTGCACAGTGCAAAATTGTGGTGCGTGATATACACATTAAATATTGGTGTTGGGTGGTAAAGAATTGTGGTGCGCATTGAATATCGGTGCGTGATATAAACAAAATTGTGCGCACTAGAAATTGGTGCATGGTACAAACGTTTGGTGCATTGAATATTGGTGTGCAATATAAAAAGTTGTGCGTGCTGAATATTGGTGCTTGATATAAAAAGTTGTATGCATTGAATATTGGTGCATGGTATAAAAATTTGCGCGCACTGGATATTGGTGCACTATATAAAATTTGTGCACACTGGATATTGGTGCACGACATACAATTCATGTGCATTGAATATTGGCACGTGATATAAAAAGTTGTGCGCATTATATATTGGTGTGGCATGAGAATTTGTTCGCATTGATTATATATGTGTGGTATAGAAGTTGTGCGCATTGAATATTGGTGCACATGGAGTGCACTAAATTTTGGTGTTGCGCACTTTGGACCTGGCACATGCAGAATATTATTTCATAATACATAATTGATTAGTGTGAGAGATTCGAAAAGGAAGAAGAGAAGAAGGATACCACAAACAGAATTGTTGTCTTTAGCCAAAAACGTAATTTGGAAATAATTAGAATAGATTAAGTAGGATTGAGATTAAACTTCTGGGTTTTTTCCATAGTAAGGAGGGCTACAGATGTGCAAGAGAGGGCCATTGGCCAATTATGCTCCAATTTTCTAAAAAATTCAAATTACATGTTTTTGAAGATCAGGGTCAAACTCGGTGGCAAGAACATAGTTATTGTTGAAACTTGTACAAAGTGTCAGAAATGAAAACATGAAAATATTGTGTGAAGGAATTAGCTAGATTCTAAGGGGTTTGGAATGGATATGCCAAATCATGGAAAAATCCACTATTCCGGGCCACTTTTGGGTTTTTTTTGAGATTTTGAGAGGAAAAGGGTCTCAAGATGGAAAATCTGGAATTTTTATTATTTATTTCAACATTTTGTATAATGATCAAGCCAAAAAAATTTAGCTTAGTGAAATTTTTCCAAAAGTGTGCAATTTGGGAGATAACCAATTTGGCTGAAAATTCTTAGTTTGGGAAAAAGTGATGAAGAAGGACAAAGTTGTCATTTCCAAATTGTTGCAGTTTTTTTACCGGAGCATCAAATTGACAATTTGAGATATTTTATGAATTCCCTATCATCATTGTTATCTATGTCATACAAAAATTTCTCTAGTTTCTGACATATTTACTTCTACAAGTAACGTAAGTTGGTGTCTGGGATTAATTGCACCATAATGAAAAGTGTGCAAAAGGGGTGAATTAGCAATATTCAAATGACTGTAATTTTTTTCTCAGAGATCGTAATTGAGAGAGAAAGCAGTCATTGGAAATACCTTAGAGATGAGGATCCATATATCAACCCAAAAAATTGATCTATGTAGTTTAAGTTACAACCAACACAAAAGAAGATGACTGATGGGATTAATAAGCAAAAAAAATTATGCACTCTTTTCCATAACTATGTATATATTTTTGTCTAGCAGAAAATTATTTGCATGCACATTTTCTTACAAAATTTAGAGTTACAGGAAGGAAGTTTGTTTCTTGTATGGAAACCACAACCATGGAAGATGCCTAAGGGTCCTACATCCTACAGTCATGAAGAGTAATTTAAAGGGCTACATGTCAGCATGGGAAACGTTGAGATACAGTCTAATGAAAGAAGAGATAGGAATGAGCCTATGGCTATGAGAATTCTACAGAGAGAAGTGCATATCTATAGGGATGATAATGAAAATATTATGAAATCTCAAGAAGAGATACTTCAGAGTTTTAATATGTTGCAGAGGAAAGCCCATAAAGACTCTGGCAAGACACAAGCAACTAGTGCTAGACAAGTGATAGCATTTGAATCCCATAGCAGAAGGGACAAGCATGGGAATTATAGGAAGTCAAGGAGCATGAGAAGGCACCATTATTCCCGAGGGAAATCCACTAGGACAACTTGTGCAAGTTCAGGGCCGTCGAGTATCCCAAGTGTGTCTCCTATCAAGAGATAAAGGACAAGGCATGAACGCGATATCTTGCAAGGTGAACTAAGGAAGATCAAGCCACCAACTTTCAATGGTGAGCACTAAAAGGGAGAAGAGTTTGAGGAGTGACTGTTGGAAATGAAGAAATATTTCCAGTTGCATGATTATCTTTCCAGGGTAGAAACAAGAATTGCAACCTACCACTTGCAAGGAAAGGAAGCCATGTGCTAGGATCAACTTAAGAAAGAAAAACACCTTGATGAGAGGAATTTCTCATGGAGGTAGTTCAAAGGATATTTCCAAGAGAAATATTTATCTGAGCAACACTATGAAAGGAACATGAAAGAGTTCTTTGAACACAAGGTGGGAGGCATGACAATGGATGAATATGAGAAGAGGTTCTTTGAGTTATTGAAGTATGTGGAGTTCATCAAGGATGAGAAGGTCGAAATCCAAAGGTTTCTTAGCGGATTACCCTCCTTCTATAGTGAGAAGATACAATATGATAACCCCATGATTTTGGAGGAGACCATAAGGAAAACAAGGCATCTTTATGAGAAAAGCAGAGGGAGGTCAGTCTTAAAAAAAACTTGGAGTGCCAAGATGAAAGGAAAGAGGGATCAAAGGCATAAAGGTTTTAAGCTACCGGTTTTCAAGAGAAAATCCCAATAAAATTAGCAGGGACATTCAACCCAAAATGAGCACAATACAATAGATTCATTTGGAAAAAGGCCAAGGCAAAAACCTGTACAATGTTGGGGATGTGATGGAAATCATTTGTAGAGGGACTTCCCTCACAAAGGTGAAAGAACAAGGACTTTCCACAACATTAGGGAGGCTGAAATTGTTGAAAACATGGGAGGAAACATGTCAAGAATTTATGCAGCCTTGGACAACAAGAAGGTAGAGTATCAATCCCCCATGATTGAAGTGGAAGGTAAGATTGATAAACAACCCATAACAATTTTAATTGATTTTGGAGCTAGCCATAGTTACATAAACTCTAACATTGTTGAAATATTTCATTTCCAAAGGAGTAAGCATAAGAAATATTGGTTAGTTCAGTTAGCCATAGGGGCTAAGAGAAAGATCAATGAGTTGGTTATGTTGAATTTTCAATGAGCTATGTCTCATGCATTTAATTTAAATTTTTTGCTTATCTTTTACTTGAACCATAACTACTACAACAAACCAAGATCACACGAAGAATAACCATGCACAAGAACACAAGAAGTATCCTAGAAAACCCTTCTCAACAAGGGAAGAAAACCCAACCAATTCTTTGCTATATTCTTCAAGAGAAATACCTCCCACACCATCACCAAACCTAGCACACAAGAGGGTGTTGTAATTCTCATAATTTCATACCACAACTTATGAAATCATGAGATGACACAATGTTAAGTGTGTTTCTTCAATGGGGATTCACCTTTATTTATGTAAGATTTATCACATAAAAATGATGTGTTTATTGGTGCAATAGGGCTGACCTCAATAACTCAAAATATAATTAATAATTACCATATTAATTATCTTTTACTTTATGGTGGGGCTGACTTGAACCCTTTACATCACAAATAGGGTTACAAGTAAGTCTAACTCTGGGACAATATAGCAAGGGATATCATACACCCACTAGTGCTCAGCCACTAGGGGCACATCCATATGTTCTCATCCACAGGGATGTCCACATCTCTATCTCACTACATCTCATAGGAGAATCACACTCACTAGTGCTCAACCACTATTTTCACATTCACCTGTGCTCAACCACAGGCACATCCAACTCAGCAAATCGATTTCTCACTGTGTCTCACAGGAGAATCACACTCACTAGTTCTCAACCACTAGGATCACATTCACCAATGCTCGGCCATAGGCACGTCCAACTCAACATATGGATTTATCACTATGTCTCACAGGAGAATCATTTGGAGTATCACATCATATCAACTCTCTGCACAAAGGAGACCAGTACATTGTTTCATCTCCATATTAGAGAGAACGACACACCCAACTCATGGGCTTCGTCACCCTACAGGGGCACACAACATTCAATCTCCATCTCAGAGAGGAACCACACACCCAACTCATGGGCTTCCTCACCCCACAGGGGCACACAACATTCCATCTACGTCTCAGAGAGGAACCACACACCCAAATCATGGGCTTCCTCAGCCTACACAGGGGCACACAACGTTCCTTCTCTGTCTTAGAGAGGAACCACACACCCAACTCATGGGATTTCTCTCAGGTCGACTCACTCAGTATGTGTCCTGGAGCATGTCTCACACAACTGTAATCATCAACACTTCCTCTTAGCTAGGGAGACATTCTCCATCAGGCCAAGTCTCACATGGAAGTACTCGAACTCTGTCTTGGTTGTAGTCATCAACACTCCCTCTCAGCTAGGGAGGTATTCTCCACCAAGCCATTTTCTCATGGAAGTACTTGAACTTCGTATTGACAAGCGGCTTTGTGAAGATATCTGCAATTTGCTCATGTGTAGAAAGGTACTTCACGTGTACTTCTTTCCGTTGCAACATGTCTATGATATAATGATATTTTATCTCAATGTGTTTCGATCTATCATGAAACACATGGTTCTCAGGGAGCTTCACACAACTCTGGTTATCACTATGAATAATAGTAGGATCCATCTCATGATCAAATAAATTTGTCAGAAGTTTGTGAAGCCACACTGCTTTGCGGACTGCCACACTCAATGTTATGTACTCTGCTTCTGCGGTACTCAATGCCACAGAGCTCTGTTTCCTGTTGCACCAGGAAACCATGGAAGACCTTGAAGTAAAGAAAAAATCGAAGGTTCTCTTCCGATCCACTGTGCTCCCTACCCAATCTGCATCGTCATATCCTTGCAAGCTCAAGTCTACACTGAAGTCATATCACAGGCCATATCCAACTATGCCTCGTAGATATCTCAACACATGTTTCACTGCTATCCAGTGAGTCTGTCTCGGCTGACTCGTGAATTGACTAAGTACATTTATTTCATAACATATATCGAGTCTGGTTTTAACCAGATACATCAGTGATCCAATCAGTTGTGGATCAATCTTGTCTGAATCGTCATCATTCATTTTCTTCAAATCCATCACCATCGGTGTGGGAATGTATTTACATTCTACCATATTGCACTTATTTAATATCCCCATTGTATATTTTCCTTGACTCAGGAAAATCTCATTGGTCCTCTGACATACTTCTTGTCCTAAGAAGTAGTGCATCATACCCAGATCCTTTATCTCGAAATCAGAAGTCAAAGCTTGCTTGTATCCAACAACAAGGCTCCCTGAGTAAGTCACCAAAATCAGGCTCTCATCACCAGCAATGTAATAATATAGGTTTGGATCAACAACACTCTTTTTGAAGCCAAAACTCATCAAGAATCCATCCATCTTCTCGTACCAAGCACGAGGTGTCTGCTTTAGTCCATATAGGGATTTCTTCAACCTGTACACATGAGATTTCTTGTTGTATATCACGAATCCTTTTGGTTGCTCAATTTAATCTTCTTCCTCAATATCACCATTGAGAAAGGTTTTCTTTACATCCATCTAATGTAGTTTCCAACTCATGGATGATAGTACGGATGGAAGTGTATCGGGATACTGGATCAAATGTCTTATCATAGACAACTACCTCTATTTGTGGGAATCTTTTCCTTCTTCTCAAATATTTTTGACTCCCTCCGAGTCAAGTGAATCCCTCTGAAGTATGAAGGATAACCTTATTCATTTGTTGTTAACCTTCCTGGAACAAGGAAACAAACGAAAGGAAAAAAATACAAGAATATCTCCTAGAGGAGATTCATGAGTACATCTCTAGAATCAAAACAATTTAAGGATTGTTGTCACAGCTACAATACCTACTTGTAATGCAACAACTTTAGAAATGTAGATTAGAGGCATGTTAATTAAAACAATCAAACCTGGAGTCTTCACTTCTAGTGTGTTGTTCTTTTGAATGCACTGAGATCCCTCTAGGTCCATGATTGCACCAAGGGTTCCTTCCTCCTACAAGTATCCTTATGACAATGATGCAAATAATATATATATACAAGTGCATACCCGAGAGTGTATACTAATGAAGATTCTTCTTGAGAAAATGCCCTTATAATGATGCATTTTTCATGACTGTTCATAACTCATGGATATTAAGGTGTTTGGGTGCTCTTCTCCTCCAACTGTATGTTCTAGAACATCAACCTTAAAGGGTACTTCATTATTTACTTACTCGACCTTAGAGTTTTACTGAGAATCACCCTCAATACAATATTCTGCCTCTGCTGCAACAATCTTCTTTATTGATTTTCAATAGCCTTCAATCCCCTTTGTTTCTTTTTGTCTCAAACCACTCTCTGCTGCCTCAACAAACTATGTTTCCTCTATCATATTAATGAAGCTAATCAATCTTGTATATTCCTTCAATTTCACTTAGTAAACATCCCCAGGTACATACTCAATATTCTCACAACTGTTTCAATACTTTCTCTGTCAGTAGCTTGCACATTTTAGTCATATCTGTGCACACTCCTTGTTATTTCAGTCATTGTTGTAGTAACCTTCTTTTTCATTTTCATTTTCCTATAGATGCTATGTATGTTGTAAGAGATATCCCTCCATATATTTAATAATGCAATACCGATCTTATGCAAGTCAAAATATAATATTGCAAATGGATTTTCTGCCTTAACCATTCTCTGCTCCAAGTAATCTCTAATACTAATTTTTTTTTTTGGTTCAGTAAGTTTCACCGATCCACTCTTCTCACCTACAAGCAACTCTAGATGAAGTGTTTTCCAAAGAGATATATGTCCATGATAGCCCAGTGTAACGTGAATTTTGAATTCCCTTTCAACAAGCAATACCTCTCTATCATTAGATACAGTTACACTA
>ML794225.1:0-12305 GCA_009831015.1 Picea engelmannii | reverse complement strand
TTAATCCCCATTGAGGATTAATCATGTCGGTAATTGTATAAGGACCAAATCCCCTTTTGCGGATTGGTCATCGGACAATTACAAAGTGCAGAATAAGAAGTCAGCCCCAGTAGTTATAATGGAAGGGCCAGAATTAATTAAAGGTGGGTTTACCCACCCAGTGTGAGAGGTCGTCCCTGCCAGATGGTGACTCTTCACACGTGCCAGATTGATATAAATAAGAGGCTAGCGCCTCACCTATAAGACACACTTCACTTGCTCATTCTCTTATGAGGCAAGATGCAATTACAAGTTGGAGAGAGGAGAAGAAGGGTGGCGCATCTCTTGGGGAGGACTTTTTGTATTGGTTTGAGTTATCTCTTGAACATTGTATAAGCCATTTATGATAAGGAAGTTTTTGCTGGGTTTTCTTCCCCTAGAGGGTTTCCCATGATAAATGTTGTGTCTCTTGTGGATGTGTATTTCTCAGTGATCTTGTTCTTATTATGCTCTTATCTTATTGAAATGCAAAGAACTATAATAATGGCATAAACATTAACAATGGCCTCTATCTTCTCAGGATCAACTATTATCCTATATGTTGATATAATATGCCCCAAGTAGTAAATCTTCTTTTGATAAAAGATGCACTTACTTAGTTTGACATACAACTTGTGCTCTCTCAAAAAATGCAGCAACATTCTTAAATGTTGTCCATGCTCTTCTTTTTTCCTTGAATAGATGAGTATATCATCTAACAAAACAATCAAAAACTTGTCCAGGTACTCCCTTAACACTACATTCATCAGGCACATGAAAACAACTATGGAATTTGATAGTCCAAAAGGCACTACCATAAATTTATAATGTCCATATCTTGTTTTGAACGTTGTCTTTATAATATCATCTTCCTTTATCCTCACTTGATGATAACCTGATCTTAAGTCAATATTGGAAAATATTATTGCACCTTTCAGCTAATCAAAAATATCATCAATCCTTGGCAAAGGATATTTGTTCTTTGTTGTTACCTTATTCAGTTGTCTGAAATCAATACATAGCCTTAAGGTTCCATATTTATTTTTCACAAAAACAACTAGGACTCCCCAAGGTGACACACTTGGGTGTATATACCCATTTTTCAAAATTTCTTCAAGCTGCATTTGCAACTCTTTCAATTCTAACTGATCATTTTGTAAGGTGTCTTGAACACTAGGGAAGCTCCTGGAACCAAATCAATAGAGAAGTCAATGTCCCTATTTGGTGGAAATATTGGGATTTACCCAAAAAGGTTTTTGAAATCCTTCAAGACTGGATCGTCTTCAATACTTTCCATTTTATCTCTGGCTACCTTGTCCATATGGACTGCAAAAATTTGAAATCCCTTCTTGAAACTCTTTTTCAGTTACGTGGCTGAAATTTATCTAACAACTACAACTCTCAGAATGCCTCGAATATTTCCTTGCTACCCTCCCTCATCAAGCAAGTTATTGTCTTGTTGCAATAGTCTAGGATAGCATGGTCTTTTTCCAACCAATCCATGCCAATTGGGTAGTCATACGAATCTAATGGCATTGTGTTCACATCCACCTTTATGTTGAGTTCATCCATGTCTATTGGACAATATTTAACCTCTTGATGATCACAATTGCATGATATATCCTCCAAGACATAGACTGAGTGAGTCGGCCTAAGATAAATCCCATGAGTTGGGTGTGTGTTTCCTCTCTAAGATGGAGAAGGAACGTTGTGTGCCCCTGTGTAGGGTGAGGAAGCCCATGAGTTGGGTGTGCGGTTCCTCTTTGAGACGTAGATGCAATGTTGTGTTCCCCTATGGGGTGAGGAATCCCATGATTTGGGTGTGTGTTTCCTCTCTGAGGAAGAGATGGAATGTTGTGTTCCCCTATGGGGTGAGGAAGCCCATGAGTTGGGTGTGTCGTTCTCTCTCACACAGAGATGAAATGATGTACTGGTATCCTTTGTGTAGAGAGTTGAGATGATGTGATACTCCAGATGATTCACTTGTGCGACGCAATGAGAAAGCGATCTGTTGAGTTGGGCATGCATGTGGTTGAGCATAGGTGAACGTGATCCTAGTGGCTGAGAACTAGTGAGTGTGATTCTCCTATGAGACGCAGTGAGAAAGTGATCTGTTGAGTTGGATGTGCATGTGGTTGATCAGAGGTGAACGTCATCTTAGTGGTTGAGCACTAGTGAGTGTGATTCTCTTGTGAGACACAGTGAGATATAGATGTGGACATCCCTGTGGGTGAGCACAGATGGATGTTCCCCTAGTGGTTGAGCACTAGTGGGTGGATGAGATCCCTTGCTATATTTTCCAAGAGTTAGACTTACCTATAACCCTATTTGTGATGTAAAGGGTACAGGTCGGCCCCACCATAAAGTAAAAGATAATTAATATGGTAATTATTAATTATATTTCGATTTATTGAGGTCAGACCTATTGTGCCAATAGACACATCATTTTATGTGATAAGTATTATATAAATAAAGGTGAATCCCCATTGAGGAAACACACTTAGCATTGTGTCATCTCATGATTTCAAAAGTTGTGGTATGAAATTATGAGAATTACATCACCCTCTTATGTGCTAGGTTTGGTGATGGTGTGGGATGTCTTTCTCTTGAAGAATATAGCAAAGGATTAGCTGGGTTTTCTTCCCTTGTTGAGAATGGTTTCACAGGATAATTCTTGTGTTCTTGTGCATGGTTATTATTCTTGTGATATTGGTTTGTTGTAGTAGTTATGGTTCAAGTAAAATCTAAATAGAAAATTTAAAGTAAATGCATGAGCCATAGCTTATTGAAAATTCAACATGGTATCAGAGCGGGTATTGAAGAATACCACATGCTCAAGGTTGAAGGAAGACTGTGGTCACCTAAAGACTTCTAAACCCTTGCTACTATTGCAAAGAAAAGAGGTCGGACCCCACAAAAAATAAAGGAAGGTAGCCATGGGAGGAGACCTTGTTGATGGCATAAAGAAACAAGGGTCATACCTCTCCTTTAGTGGTAAAGGTTGAGGCCGGACCTCCCTTAATTTTTTATGGTAAATAATGAGGATAGCCACAGGCCTCTAAGGTTGTTGTGGCCCAGAAGGAATATCCCTATGGTAGAAGGAAAGGACCAGAACCTAAGGTAAAGTTCTGAAGATGCAGGCCTGCTAGCTTAGGTCGAGCCTTGTTTAGGGTCTTCTAAAGCATGATTGCAGGTTGTTTGAAGCTTCTGTAGCAAGGAAGAGCCCTAAATATAGATCAGTGAAAACACAGATAAGGAGATATGTGGAAAATTCTAAATTATGAGTTTATCCCGATGAATATAGAAGGATTTTTGAAAGACTTTTGAAATATTCTGAGTTATATCACAACTGATATTTTTGAAATATTTTTGTCAAATAATGATCAGTGTTTTACTAAAGCAGTTGATTCTTTATTCTTTATACATCAAGGGATACAGAAAGCATGTGTTGTTGCCTATGATGTTCCATCTACTCTTGAATTTCTCTCCACGGGAAATTATAATCGCTTTCCTAACTGCATTGAAGATATTGGTAAGCAAACAACGCTTGTTGAAAGTATCTCCATCAAAAGAAATGTATAGTGTAACTGTATCTAATGATAGAGAGGTATTGCTTGTTGAAAGGGAATTCAAAATTCACGTTACACTGGGCTATCATGGACATATATCTCTTTGGAAAACACTTCATCTAGAGTTGCTTGTAGGTGAGAAGAGTGGATCGGTGAAACTTACTGAACCAAAAAAAAAAATTAGTATTAGAGATTACTTGGAGCAGAGAATGGTTAAGGCAGAAAATCCATTTGCAATATTATATTTTGACTTGCATAAGATCGGTATTGCATTATTAAATATATGGAGGGATATCTCTTACAACATACATAGCATCTATAGGAAAATGAAAATGAAAAAGAAGGTTACTACAACAATGACTGAAATAACAAGGAGTGTGCACAGATATGACTAAAATGTGCAAGCTACTGACAGAGAAAGTATTGAAACAGTTGTGAGAATATTGAGTATGTACCTGGGGATGTTTACTAAGTGAAATTGAAGGAATATACAAGATTGATTAGCTTCATTAATATGATAGAGGAAACATAGTTTGTTGAGGCAGCAGAGAGTGGTTTGAGACAAAAAGAAACAAAGGGGATTGAAGGCTATTGAAAATCAATAAAGAAGATTGTTGCAGCAGAGGCAGAATATTGTATTGAGGGTGATTCTCAGTAAAACTCTAAGGTCGAGTAAGTAAATAATGAAGTACCCTTTAAGGTTGATGTTCTAGAACATACAGTTGGAGGAGAAGAGCACCCAAACACCTTAATATCCATGAGTTATGAACAGTCATGAAAAATGCATCATTATAAGGGCATTTTCTCAAGAAGAATCTTCATTAGTATACACTCTCGGGTATGCACTTGTATATATATATTATTTGCATCATTGTCATAAGGATACTTGTAGGAGGAAGGAACCCTTGGTGCAATCATGGACCTAGAGGGATCTCAGTGCATTCAAAAGAACAACACACTAGAAGTGAAGACTCCAGGTTTGATTGTTTTAATTAACATGCCTCTAATCTACATTTCTAAAGTTGTTGCATTACAAGTAGGTATTGTAGCTGTGACAACAATCCTTAAATTGTTTTGATTCTAGAGATGTACTCATGAATCTCCTCTAGGAGATATTCTTGTATTTTTTTCCTTTCGTTTGTTTCCTTGTTCCAGGAAGGTTAACAACAAATGAATAAGGTTATCCTTCATACTTCAGAGGGATTCACTTGACTCGGAGGGAGTCAAAAATATTTGAGAAGAAGGAAAAGATTCCCACAAATAGAGGTAGTTGTCTATGATAAGACATTTGATCCAGTATCCCGATACACTTCCATCCGTACTATCATCCATGAGTTGGAAACTACATTAGATGGATGTAAAGAAAACCTTTCTCAATGGTGATATTGAGGAAGAAGATTAAATTGAGCAACCAAAAGGATTCGTGATATACAACAAGAAATCTCATGTGTACAGGTTGAAGAAATCCCTATATGGACTAAAGCAGACACCTCGTGCTTGGTACGAGAAGATGGATGGATTCTTGATGAGTTTTGGCTTCAAAAAGAGTGTTGTTGATCCAAACCTATATTATTACATTGCTGGTGATGAGAGCCTGATTTTGGTGACTTACTCAGGGAGCCTTGTTGTTGGATACAAGCAAGCTTTGACTTCTGATTTCGAGATAAAGGATCTGGGTATGATGCACTACTTCTTAGGACAAGAAGTATGTCAGAGGACCAATGAGATTTTCCTGAGTCAAGGAAAATATACAATGGGGATATTAAATAAGTGCAATATGGTAGAATGTAAATACATTCCCACACCGATGGTGATGGATTTGAAGAAAATGAATGATGACGATTCAGACAAGATTGATCCACAACTGATTGGATCACTGATGTATCTGGTTAAAACCAGACTCGATATATGTTATGAAATAAATGTACTTAGTCAATTCACGAGTCAGCCGAGACAGACTCACTGGATAGCAGTGAAACATGTGTTGAGATATCTACGAGGCATAGTTGGATATGGCCTGTGATATGACTTCAGTGTAGACTTGAGCTTGCAAGGATATGACGATGCAGATTGGGTAGGGAGCACAGTGGATCGGAAGAGAACCTTCGATTTTTTCTTTACTTCAAGGTCTTCCATGGTTTCCTGGTGCAACAGGAAACAGAGCTCTGTGGCATTGAGTACCGCAGAAGCAGAGTACATAACATTGAGTGTGGCAGTCCGCAAAGCAGTGTGGCTTCACAAACTTCTGACAAATTTATTTGATCATGAGATGGATCCTACTATTATTCATAGTGATAACCAGAGTTGTGTGAAGCTCCCTGAGAACCATGTGTTTCATGATAGATCGAAACACATTGAGATAAAATATCATTATATCATAGACATGTTGCAACGGAAAGAAGTACACGTGAAGTACCTTTCTACACATGAGCAAATTGCAGATATCTTCACAAAGCCGCTTGTCAATACGAAGTTCAAGTACTTCCATGAGAAAATGGCTTGGTGGAGAATACCTCCCTAGCTGAGAGGGAGTGTTGATGACTACAACCAAGACAGAGTTCGAGTACTTCCATGTGAGACTTGGCCTGATGGAGAATGTCTCCCTAGCTAAGAGGAAGTGTTGATGATTACAGTTGTGTGAGACATGCTCCAGGACACATACTGAGTGAGTCGACCTGAGAGAAATCCCATGAGTTGGGTGTGTGGTTCCTCTCTAAGACAGAGAAGGAACGTTGTGTGCCCCTGTGTAGGCTGAGGAAGCCCATGATTTGGGTGTGTGGTTCCTCTCTGAGACGTAGATGGAATGTTGTGTGCCCCTGTGGGGTGAGGAAGCCCATGAGTTGGGTGTGTGGTTCCTCTCTGAGATGGAGATTGAATGTTGTGTGCCCCTGTAGGGTGACGAAGCCCATGAGTTGGGTGTGTCGTTCTCTCTAATATGGAGATGAAACAATGTACTGGTCTCCTTTGTGCAGAGAGTTGATATGATGTGATACTCCAAATGATTCTCCTGTGAGACATAGTGATAAATCCATATGTTGAGTTGGACGTGCCTATGGCCGAGCATTGGTGAATGTGATCCTAGTGGTTGAGAACTAGTGAGTGTGATTCTCCTGTGAGACACAGTGAGAAATCGATTTGCTGAGTTGGATGTGCCTGTGGTTGAGCACAGGTGAATGTGAAAATAGTGGTTGAGCACTAGTGAGTGTGATTCTCCTATGAGATGTAGTGAGATAGAGATGTGGACATCCCTGTGGATGAGAACATATGGATGTGCCCCTAGTGGCTGAGCACTAGTGGGTGTATGATATCCCTTGCTATATTGTCCCAGAGTTAGACTTACTTGTAACCCTATTTGTGATGTAAAGGGTTCAAGTCAGCCCCACCATAAAGTAAAAGATAATTAATATGGTAATTATTAATTATATTTTGAGTTATTGAGGTCAGCCCTATTGCACCAATAAACACATCATTTTTATGTGATAAATCTTACATAAATAAAGGTGAATCCCCATTGAAGAAACACACTTAACATTGTGTCATCTCATGATTTCATAAGTTGTGGTATGAAATTATGAGAATTACAACACCCTCTTGTGTGCTAGGTTTGGTGATGGTGTGGGAGGTATTTCTCTTGAAGAATATAGCAAAGAATTGGTTGGGTTTTCTTCCCTTGTTGAGAAGGGTTTTCTAGGATACTTCTTGTGTTCTTGTGCATGGTTATTCTTCGTGTGATCTTGGTTTGTTGTAGTAGTTATGGTTCAAGTAAAAGATAAGCAAAAAATTTAAATTAAATGCATGAGACATAGCTCATTGAAAATTCAACATAACCAACTCATTGATCTTTCTCTTAGCCCCTATGGCTAACTGAACTAACCAATATTTCTTATGCTTACTCCTTTGGAAATGAAATATTTCAACAATGTTAGAGTTTATGTAACTATGGCTAGCTCCAAAATCAATTAAAATTGTTATGGGTTGTTTATCAATCTTACCTTCCACTTCAATCATGGGGGATTGATACTCTACCTTCTTGTTGTCCAAGGCTGCATAAATTCTTGACATGTTTCCTCCCATGTTTTCAACAATTTCAGCCTCCCTAATGTTGTGGAAAGTCCTTGTTCTTTCACCTTTGTGAGGGAAGTCCCTCTACAAATGATTTCCATCACATCCCCAACATTGTACAGGTTTTTGCCTTGGCCTTTTTCCAAATGAATCTATTGTATTGTGCTCATTTTGGGTTGAATGTCCCTGCTAATTTTATTGGGATTTTCTCTTGAAAACCGGTAGCTTAAAACCTTTATGCCTTTGATCCCTCTTTCCTTTCATCTTGGCACTCCAAGTTTTTTTTAAGACTGACCTCCCTCTGCTTTTCTCATAAAGATGCCTTGTTTTCCTTATGGTCTCCTCCAAAATCATGGGGTTATCATATTGTATCTTCTCACTATAGAAGGAGGGTAATCCGCTAAGAAACCTTTGGATTTCGACCTTCTCATCCTTGATGAACTCCACATACTTCAATAACTCAAAGAACCTCTTCTCATATTCATCCATTGTCATGCCTCCCACCTTGTGTTCAAAGAACTCTTTCATGTTCCTTTCATAGTGTTGCTCAGATAAATATTTCTCTTGGAAATATCCTTTGAACTACCTCCATGAGAAATTCCTCTCATCAAGGTGTTTTTCTTTCTTAAGTTGATCCTAGCACATGGCTTCCTTTCCTTGCAAGTGGTAGGTTGCAATTCTTGTTTCTACCCTGGAAAGATAATCATGCAACTGGAAATATTTCTTCATTTCCAACAGTCACTCCTCAAACTCTTCTCCCTTTTAGTGCTCACCATTGAAAGTTGGTGGCTTGATCTTCCTTAGTTCACCTTGCAAGATATCGCGTTCATGCCTTGTCCTTTATCTCTTGATAGGAGACACACTTGGGATACTCGACGGCCCTGAACTTGCACAAGTTGTCCTAGTGGATTTCCCTCGGGAATAATGGTGCCTTCTCATGCTCCTTGACTTCCTATAATTCCCATGCTTGTCCCTTCTGCTATGGGATTCAAATGCTATCACTTGTCTAGCACTAGTTGCTTGTGTCTTGCCAGAGTCTTTATGGGCTTTCCTCTGCAACATATTAAAACTCTGAAGTATCTCTTCTTGAGATTTCATAATATTTTCATTATCATCCCTATAGATATGCACTTCTCTCTGTAGAATTCTCATAGCCATAGGCTCATTCCTATCTCTTCTTTCATTAGACTGTATCTCAACGTTTCCCATGCTGACATGTAGCCCTTTAAATTACTCTTCATGACTGTAGGATGTAGGACCCTTAGGCATCTTCCATGGTTGTGGTTTCCATACAAGAAACAAACTTCCTTCCTGTAACTCTAAATTTTGTAAGAAAATGTGCATGCAAATAATTTTCTGCTAGACAAAAATATATACATAGTTATGGAAAAGAGTGCATAATTTTTTTTGCTTATTAATCCCATCAGTCATCTTCTTTTGTGTTGGTTGTAACTTAAACTACATAGATCAATTTTTTGGGTTGATATATGGATCCTCATCTCTAAGGTATTTCCAATGACTGCTTTCTCTCTCAATTACGATCTCTGAGAAAAAAATTACAGTCATTTGAATATTGCTAATTCACCCCTTTTGCACACTTTTCATTATGGTGCAATTAATCCCAGACACCAACTTACGTTACTTGTAGAAGTAAATATGTCAGAAACTAGAGAAATTTTTGTATGACATAGATAACAATGATGATAGGGAATTCATAAAATATCTCAAATTGTCAATTTGATGCTCCGGTAAAAAAACTGCAACAATTTGGAAATGACAACTTTGTCCTTCTTCATCACTTTTTCCCAAACTAAGAATTTTCAGCCAAATTGGTTATCTCCCAAATTGCACACTTTTGGAAAAATTTCACTAAGCTAAATTTTTTTGGCTTGATCATTATACAAAATGTTGAAATAAATAATAAAAATTCCAGATTTTCCATCTTGAGACCCTTTTCCTCTCAAAATCTCAAAAAAAACCCAAAAGTGGCCCGGAATAGTGGATTTTTCCATGATTTGGCATATCCATTCCAAACCCCTTAGAATCTAGCTAATTCCTTCACACAATATTTTCATGTTTTCATTTCTGACACTTTGTACAAGTTTCAACAATAACTATGTTCTTGCCACCGAGTTTGACCCTGATCTTCAAAAACATGTAATTTGAATTTTTTAGAAAATTGGAGCATAATTGGCCAATGGCCCTCTCTTGCACATCTGTAGCCCTCCTTACTATGGAAAAAACCCAGAAGTTTAATCTCAATCCTACTTAATCTATTCTAATTATTTCCAAATTACGTTTTTGGCTAAAGACAACAATTCTGTTTGTGGTATCCTTCTTCTCTTCTTCCTTTTCGAATCTCTCACACTAATCAATTATGTATTATGAAATAATATTCTGCATGTGCCAGGTCCAAAGTGCGCAACACCAAAATTTAGTGCACTCCATGTGCACCAATATTCAATGCGCACAACTTCTATACCACACATATATAATCAATGCGAACAAATTCTCATGCCACACCAATATATAATGCGCACAACTTTTTATATCACGTGCCAATATTCAATGCACATGAATTGTATGTCGTGCACCAATATCCAGTGTGCACAAATTTTATATAGTGCACCAATATCCAGTGCGCGCAAATTTTTATACCATGCACCAATATTCAATGCATACAACTTTTTATATCAAGCACCAATATTCAGCACGCACAACTTTTTATATTGCACACCAATATTCAATGCACCAAACGTTTGTACCATGCACCAATTTCTAGTGCGCACAATTTTGTTTATATCACGCACCGATATTCAATGCGCACCACAATTCTTTACCACCCAACACCAATATTTAATGTGTATATCACGCACCACAATTTTGCACTGTGCAACGCCAATATTTTATGTGCATACCACGCTTCGCAATTCTGCACCGCACAATGCCAATATTTTATGTGCATATTGCACACTGCAATTTTGAATCACGCAACGCCAACATTGAGTGCACAAACTACGCACCATCGCGACCATCCTAAAAATTCTCGACTCGCTTGTCTAAGACAAATTCAATCACATGGAAGTTGAAATGACCCCTCCATAACAACTATTCTGAGTGTAATTTTGACCTGAATTTTCTTAGAAGTTTGGGAATTTTCACTCAGACTTTACTGTTTTTCCCAAAATTCAGCACAACTCAACTGTCGAGATGACCAATTTACCCACTTCTTGTTGATCTCAGCCCCACAAAACTCCATTGTTCAACCAAAAATATATCATACCATTCTATAACGCCCTCCATCTTAACCAAGGAATATTAGTTGCGGAAAATACACATAAATCCAAATTTTTTCTGCTAACTAAATTCATGTAGCCAACCAGCTATGAATTATACACAGATTTAACCATTCTCTGATACCATATAATTAAATGCATCTACATCATTATAAATGAACATGATTGTTGTGTCCTCATTCAGACAAGTTGCACGCGCAACAACCCTTGTATTTCACACAACAACTATTCACAATGCATGCAACATGATTTGTACTACGCCTGACAACTATTCTCACGGTGCGCGATGATTCGAACACCGCACAAGAATTTGTTACCATTACTACTAAATCAATTAACAAATACATTTAAACCTCAAATTAGAAAGAACATATCAATCAAGCTCAAGCAATTGTCCATGCTAGTTAAAAACGTCATTGCAACTTATAATTTCTCCATAACATCATATAATTCATTCTTATGCATAGAGTAAAACAAACAAGAATTAAACTCATAAATTAACACAAGAAAAAAATTAAACACTTATCTTTTAAAAATAATTGTACAACCAGTAGCTTGGGAAGGATGTTCCACCCAACCATAGACTCATTGTTCCAAATCTCAACAACAAGTCACCCCCTAGTTGGGGCTAGGAATCCACAAGAAAAAGATGTCTCTCACAGTCCTCTCATAGCTCAATATCCTACAACCCACTGGTATTCTCCTATAACGATTCCAAATTTCCTCTAGCTCTCTTCCTCTTGACCTGCCCAACTCAAGGAATGTACCCCTTCACTATTCTCAGTCCATCATGTGTCCCATTCGTTTATTAGGGTCGTTATGGCACATATAACTAGGAATCTCTCTACTAGGAGCTCAAGGGAACTCATTACCAAGAAAACTACTAGCAACAACAACAACCACTTCTTGTTACAATGCAACTCACACAGGAGTTCACTCTTCAATCCTGACAATCCGACTCTTCAGTCTTCACCTCCAAAGTGCTCCAATACGCTCCAACATGCCCCAGAATTCTCCCAGCCTTCTTGCTCTATCTCCAATGCTCTTTTCTCTGCTCTCTACTTGTTGTTCATGTAAAAATCAATGTGTAAAAACTATATGTCACTACCCATACAAATTTCCTCTATTTTGTCTTACTTGCTTGACTTACACTCTTTCCCAAATTGATTGTAGTCAGTCCCATGCTCTCCAATAACTATGGGATGTGACTCTTACACCCACCCTCTTACATTAGTTTAATTATTGGACTCTCATACACTCAAACAAAAAATTATAAGTTATCCCCAATGATAATAAATTTAAGGAAAATGGGTTGAATTAAAACCCATAATTAATTTCACCTTTGGACCCCTCTTAAACA
>ML794224.1:286954-298698 GCA_009831015.1 Picea engelmannii | reverse complement strand
GGATTTAATGGACAAAGGATTGGTTCGAGAAAGCTTGAGTCCATGCACTGTTCCAAAAATGCTCAGTCCAAAGAAAGATGGAGGTTGAAGAATGTGTACAGGCTCAAGAGAAATCAATAAGATCACCATCAGATACAGATTTCCATTTCCAAGGATGGATGATTTGATGGATTTCTTGAGTGGAGCAAGATTCTTTTCAAAGATTGATTTGAAAAGCGGATATCATCAAATTCGTATGAGAGAAGGCGATGAATGGAAGACAACATTCAAGATGAATGAAGGTTTGTATGAATGGCTTGTTATGCCATTTGACTTAACAAATGGACCTAGTACTTTCATGATATTGATGAACAAAGTCTTGAAGGATTTCATCGGAAAAATCGTCATCGTATATCTTGACGATGTATTGATTTTCGGTAAGACGGAAGCAAAGAACTTAAAGAATTTAGATGCAGTGATGAGAAGATTACAGCAAGAGAAATTGCTGATAAACATGAAAAAAACATCAGTTATGAGGACATAACTCATTTATTTGGGTTTTTTTATCTCTGCAAATGAGTTGAAGTTGGATCCGGAAAAGGTGGATGCAATTGAGAATTGGCCATCACCGAAAAATGTGTTTGAAGTTTGAAGCTTCCATGGTTTAGTTAGTTTCTACAAGAAATTCATCCGAAATTTCAGTGGGATTAGCGCACCGATGATGGATATGGTCAAGAAGAGACACAAATCTTTTTGTTGGATAGAGGAAGCAGAGAAGAGTTTCAACTTGCTGAAGAAGAAGATCACGGAGTAGGCAATTTTGGTTTTGCTGGACTTTAGCAAGACATTTCAGGTCAGGTGTGATGCGAGTGGATATGCAATTGGAGTAGTCTTGAACCAAGACGATAGGGCGGTTGCATACTTCAGTGAGAATTTGAATGAAGCAAAGATCAAATACTCGACATATGAGAAAGAATTTTATGTTGTCATACAAACGCTGAAGAAATGGAGACATAATTTGGTTCCTAAAGAGTTTGTTTTGTACAACGATAATCATGCTTTGCAATTCATGACTCAGCAGGAGAATTTGAACCAAAAGCATGAAAAATGGGTTGAATACATGTAGAATTTTACTTTTGTGATTAAGCATATTTATGGAACTGCTAAAAAGTTGTTGATGCTTTGAGCAGGAAACGTTTTCTTATGCAGGAATTTAGAGTCAAAACTTTGGGTTTTGATAACCTCAAAGAAATGTACAGAAATGACCCAAATTTAAAAGAGACATATGAGGCGTCTGAGAATCCAATTCTTAGGGACATAAGCTAGTGGACCAAATATATGATCCAGGATGGATTATTATTCAAGGGAAATAAATTATGTATTCCAAAATGCTCCATGAGGGAGAATCTACTACAGGAAAAACATAGTGGAGGATTGGTCGAACATTTTGGTCATGAAAAAACATTCTCAAAGTTGAATGGTGCATATTTTTGGCCAGGAATGAGGAAAGATGTAAAGAGATTTGTGGACATATGCAAGATTTTTCAGCACACAAAAGGAAAAAGACAAAACATAGGGTTGAACCAACCATTACCCATACTAGAAAGGTCATGGGATGCAGTGAGCATGGATTTCATATTGGGATTGTCGAGGACACAAAGAGGATTTGATTCAATATTTGTGGTGGTAGACAGATTTTCAAAAATGGCACATTTCATACCATGCCAGAAAACCAGTGACGCAACACATATTGCGAACCTATTTTTCAAAGAGGTCGTTAGACTTCACAGTTTGCCAAGGAGTATTTCTTTGGATAGAGATACCAAGCTCATAGGGAATTTCTGGAGGACTCTATGGAAAAATATGGGGACAAACTTGTCATTTAGCTCAGTGTATCATCCTCATATGGATGGGAAAATAGAAGTTGTAAACAAAATCTTGGGAGATTTGTTGAGGAGCCTAGTGACTGAACACCACAGTCGGTGGGACCAAATTTTTCCACAGGCGGAATTTGCTTATAATGATTCGATCAATAGAAGCATAGGGTAGAGTCCATTCCAAGTTGTATATGTAATGAAGCCAAGGGGAGTTTCTGAATTGAAAGATTTGGAACAAATTGAATTCAGAAGTGCTAGTGCAGAGGACTTTGTAGAAGCAGTGACAGAGCTTCACAACCAAGTTAAGGAACAATTGAAAAGTTCAAGACAAGAGTATAAGCACAGAGAAGATCAACACAGGAGAGAACTTCAATTTGAAGTTGGCTATCTGATTCTTGCACATCTGAGGAAGGAATGGTTCCCAAGGGGAACATATAACAAGTTGAAGATGAAAAATATTGGACCATGCAAGGTCATAAAGAAATTTGGAGCAAACGCTTATGAGATTGAATTACTCGATGGGATCGGAATTTCACCGATATTCAATATTGCAGATTTGTACCCTTACAAATATGGAGAAGTAGGATCAGAGTATGAACAGGCAGAGGTTCAATGGACAAAGAAAATTATTGTTGCTGAAAAGCCATATATAGAAAGTATAATTGACAAGAGAGTCAGCAAGAAGACCAGGAGGAAAGAATATTTTGAATACTTGGTCAAATGGAAGGGACATCCAGTTGAAGATGCCAGCTGGGAAAATGAAGCATAAATTCATAAGCATGGACAGACCATGCAAGAGCTCATGAACAAGAGTTCATGAAAATTTTCAAGCGAGGGAGTATGATGCATGAGCATCGTAAGAAGTCAAGCGAGCGTGAAGGGGAAGATAGTTGGAGGGCCACCAACACATGTTTTGAAATATTTTGGAAACATTAACATAATGGTTAAAGGGAAGCGTACTTTCACATTGTAAAACAGATCTTGAGAGATCGCTCTCATCTGTAAAACCATTAAGGCATTTATGCATAGTAAATGAAAGTAGGTAGGTTTGAATGAAGATTAGATAGTTTAGGAGCATAGGAGGGAAAACCAACTATAGACATCCTCACCTTTGTATCATTGTAACATTAGAGAGAATTGAATCATTGAGATAGAGAAAAAAGAGAGAGATGTAGTAGAGAGTTGAGAAGAAGAACCCATGTACAGAAGTTTGAATTAATGTAAAGATCTTTGATTCAGATTCATGGTGTTATGATTCTTTCTGTGTATACATGATGAATGATATGCTCATGGTTGTTTATTCTCTATGTTATGCATTTTATTTAATAAGTGTGTGTATGTATGATTTCATGTTGAATGTTTGAAATCTAAGAGAGAGAGAGAGAGAGAGAGAGAGAGAGAGAGAGAGGATGAGTTTCAATTATTCCTCTATGTGAGTGAGAGAAGTTCCTACAAGGAGTGCAGTGAAGTCGTCCACAAGGAGTGCATCGAAAAGGTTCAGAGTTTACCTCTAAAAGATCAGGAGAGATACCATTGTTCTCATTTCTGCAGAAGTGCAGGTGAAGCATAGAAACCGTGCAAGGTGTGATTAGGCAGGTTGAAAGCTCAGAACTTATCAACAAATGGGTGAATTTAAGGACTGTTGCTACAGGAGGGTGCAAAGAGTCAAGAATTCAAATACTTAAAAGTATTTGAGGGATTACTGCAAGGAGTGCGGGCATGAGTCTTTCTGAAGACTCGAAATTACAAGGAAAGCTCAGAGGGGGTAGCGTCATTGAAGTGCTCAAAGGAGGTCAAGGTCAAACTACTTAAAGGGGATACAAGGGATGAAGTCATCCAGTAAAAGTAAATTTCATAGCGAAGAACCTTGGATTATTTCGTAGAAGTTTTTAAGGAAGGAATGAGTGGACGTAATTCTTAGAGGAGAATTTGCGAAGTTATGAGAGCCGTCAGATCTCTCGTGAACTCTCATTTTGGATTTAGGAGGTTCGAAGGGGAAAAGAATTTGTGTCAGAGATAGAGGACGGCGAAGTGGACAGGTGGCATATTTGTCACCAGACGAAGTCAAACCTTCATAGACTATTTCTGGGTTTCATAGGTTGGAGAGCCGGAAGTCTTGCATCAGAATTCGTGAAGTCGTGAAGTGCAAGATTCTGAATCAGCAAAAAGACCCGTTGGAGAGCCAGTTTGTGTTGAACATATTAGAGTTTGACACTTTAGTACTTTCATGGATAGGAGGTAGGGGTGTTTGCTTCGAGGTTTCCGAAATCATGAAACGTGATATGGCTGTGGTGGAGGACGCGGCCAGACATTTCATCGAATTGGCATTTCAGGTTTCGACAGTTGAAGGGTTGAGAACTCAGCAACAGGGGTCGTGAAGTCGCAAGATCCAAAGTTCTGAATTTGCAGAAGGTGTGATCATATTTTGGGTCTGAGGATTGGGGTTGGTGCCTAGTGTTTGTTCACACGGGCTCAATTCATAAGGGCCTGTGGATTTACCATGAGTGTATGAGATATTTCCCAAGGGGAAATCAAAGAGTCAATCTGACTCAAGGGAAAATTTAGATTGATCCTGTGCGGACCTTGACCCGAGGGTTAGAAGGAGGTCTGTGTCATTCTGGTTGGAGCCAGAGAATACAAGGAATTGGAGCTTCCTTCAGTTTGGAGCCTATAAATCAGGGGGTTGAAGCCTCCTTCCACTTGGTGTTAGAGAATATAGGGATTTGGAGCTTCCTTGAGGTTGGACCCTATAAAATAGGTGGTTGAAGCCTCCTTCAAGTTTGAGATATATAATTTGGGGAGTGATAACTTCCTTCATGTTGGATCTTGTAAATAGGGGGTTGGTTCCTCCTTCTAGTTGGTGCTATATAATTATGTAAGTTGGTTCTTCCTATGAATGTAATCTTATGATATATAAGAAATCATTCTATCGTTTTCTCCCATTTTGGTTTCCACGTAAATATATCGTGTACACTGTGTATGATGTGATGCATTGTTGAATGGTACTATTGATGATTATATGTTCATGACATGTTAAATGAAATAATAAATGAATGGAATTGTTGATAAGTTAATGTTTACATATTTTGTAATTAAAAATGGTAAAAACTCCTCAATATTGATTCACCCCTTTCTCTTATTATTGGTGAATATTCCAACAATTGGTATTAGAGTGGTTCCTTCAGAAATAGTGTAACCAATTGAAGGTAGATCATTGAGTGTAGAGATAATGGGACGCCATTGTTTGATGGTCAAAACTATGAGATGTGGAATATAAGGATGAAATTATTTTTACAGGAACAAAGGTTTGATGTTTGGAAATCAATTACTATAAGATAGATCACTTCAAATAAATCTACGAATACTATATCCAAGAAGGAATTAAAAAGTAATAACATAATAGAAATGGATACCATCCTAGACGACTTGCATGATTCAATAAAAGTTAAAGTGGGATAATGTTCATCAACCAAAGAGATTTGGCATAAGTTACATAATATCTAATTTAAGGAATATCCTCTTATCATAGAGCCAAAACATGTTGATCAATATGTTGATATAGAAAAATAAGAAACAAGCTCATCATGTCAGATGAATTCAAAAGAAGAACAATAAGGTGAAGTATATCTTGAAGCGAAACTAATCAACTCCTTAATTGAGGTAAAAAGAGAAAGGAAGAAAAAAAAATCTCAAGGAAGAATTGATCAAGATAAAGGAAGGTTCTCAAAACATGAACTCTGAAGAAATATATCAAATGGTCGTGAACCTAAAGTACCAAGTAGAAGAATCCAGAAGGACTGAAGAAACACTCAAAATTCACTTGGAAAAAAAGAAATATTTGGAAGTCGAAATAGTATCACTAAGAAAGGAAGCAAACAAGAGAGAATTTTTTTTGACAAGTCATATTAAGGAAATATCTAATGACTTAAACAATATTGAAGAAAAATTTAGTTAGTAAGAAAGAAGACTTGAATAAAAAATCATCTTCTTGAAGACCCAACTTGAAGAGGAAAAGAGAAAGGAAGAAGTAATGAAGATAGAGATGATAAATAAGGAAGAATGTTATGATAATATTTGAGAATAAGTCATCACATTAAGGGTTGAAGTTGTCAATCTCAACAAGAACAATGAAGAGAGAGAAATATCCACACTTCCAGTAAACAAAGTTGAAGAGAAATGTTACAGGTTCATGGAAATAAAGATTAAAGAGAAGGCTAAGAGTTATGAAAAAATCATCATAGGACATGTCAAGAAGGAAGAATGTGAGCCCTCAAAGAAGAACGTATAGAAATGGATAATATTCAATAAGAAGATTACATAAGACCTTCTACTTTTAGGTATCAAAGAAGATTCAATCATTGTGAAGGAAAAAACATAAGAGAATATCATGATTAGATAAGCCATGAATTCAAAAGGACTACATCACAAAGAAAATCATTCACTTCAAGGTATCAAAGTTTTGTTTATGGTTGTTGTTTTACTTGTAATAATTTTGAACATAAATTTGTAGATCACATATCATATGGAAGAAATTTTCAAGAAAGAAATGTCTATATGGCCCCCTTCAATATTGAATGTTATAAATGCAACAACTATGGACATATATCCCATGATTTTAGAAGTATGATGAAGAATTCCATGAGGGAAATAACTAATATCAGGTACAAGAAAATTTGGAAAAGGAGAGAAAAACAAGGAGAGCAGGTGAATGAAGAACTCTCAAAGATCATACTCACAAGATTTATAGAGTTGCAAAATCATGATGAATATACAAGAAAAAAACGAAGATGCCAGAATTCAAAAGGATGATTCTACAACAGAGTAAGATTTTATTTTTTTCTAAGCCATCCAGCATAGAGACCCCCATTAAATCCAAACATTGAAGAGGGGGAGTCTAAGAAGAATCTATTACAGATTAGAGAACTATGTTTCAAGCAATATAAATTATTTTTAGATTTTAAGAAGGTAGATTCAAAGTTATTTGATGGTAGAAGTCCATAATGTCTCATGACAAGAATATGTAGTGATCAATTGCAACAGATTAGAAGAAGTCTTTATAATAGTAAAGTGATAGATGGGTTAGAATCATGTGCAGTTGAGTAGTAGAGCCATGGATAGTTTAGTGACATATATGAATTTGTGAGATATGTGATAGGCAATACTTGACATGAACCAGAGAAGATATATGATAGTGTATGAAACCATGAGTTCAAGAGGATTTGCAGAAAACCTTGTTGGCATTATCATCAAGAGGAACGTTTAGTAAAGCATATAACTCATAAAAGAAGCACATCGATAGGAGAGGCACACCAACACATGGAGAGATAAATTGTCAGGAGGAGTTATATTGTTCAGATAATGATTATGTCATTGATGTAAGCTTGGTGAAAAAATGATGAGCTATGTAGACTTGATGTTAAGTGATGAAGGAAAATTGACATGAATTATTTTAATATACATCAGTGGATTACCATAACAAGAAGAAGCAATGGAAATAAAGCACTGAAATATAGGAAAGAAAGAATGTATAAGAATCCCCACATTGATCTACACAACATCTTGCAGAAGAATATAGGGGGAGAGAAATCATCAGAGAGATTTATCATTAATGTAAAAGGGGGAGAGAAAGAATAAAAGTAGGAGAGAAAGATAAAAAACATGAAGATAGGGGGATGGATATTTTTAAGAGAAGATATAATGTCAAAGGGAATTACCCTTTTACATTAATGTCAAATGGGGATATAAAAATCATAGTGCATGAAGACAAGGGAGAAATGGTCATAGGGGGAGTATGAATGTTTCCATCAATGACAAAGGGGGATATTGTTATAAATTTGGTTGGAATTGATGTCAACCATAGAAGAAGTCCAGAATCCCTAGAATCCCCTAGAAGTAATGGGTGATGTCAACTGTAGAAGAAGTATAAAATCCTCTATAAGTAATGGGTGTATTTGAATAAGTATCAAAATTGGTCCCCTTGTGGTGTAGATTTAAGCAAGGCCCTCATGGGAAGATGCTTTGAAGAAGTCTACAAGAAAACCTAGAAGTATGGTTAATTGGTTAAATGTTTAAGAAGACCCAAAGGTGTGGTAATGAATCCCAAAGTTGATTGAAGAAAATTAATATGAAGGACATTGCAAATAAATTCAAAAACCTCATAGATGAATAGTCCTCATCATGACATTTACAATAATAAGTGTGTTGATGGGAGAAATCGACTATCCATCAACTGAGAGAGTGGAACCGGTCCAGGGTTGTCTAATAATCCAAGCCATTTGGAATGAACCACCCTGACAGGTTTAGCGGCTTCGTTAGCCAATATAAGGTCCTAAGAAAACAAAAGAAAACTAATCTAAACTAACTAATCTAACTAAAACTAAATAAAACAAACTAAACTAACTAACAATAAATAAAACAAACTAATACTAACTATCCTATATATATAAACTACTAACTAATACTATACTAACTACTATCTGAAATATAACCTATTTACAAAATATACAATGTTTATGATTTATAGATTTAAGTAAAACCTAAAAAACTCATTTGCAATCTGCCCTAAGACAGTAAAAGATATATTTTTTTATTTTTATTTTATAATTTTATAAACAAGAAATAAAACAGAAAAACTAACTAAACTAAACACTAATATACTAATACTACTTATATCTAACTAAAATTATATCTAACTAAACTACTAATAAATACACTAAACAAACAAATGACAAACTGACCTGGAAATGCTCCAGATTTGTCCTGTATATGATCACTGTACTAGCAGATCGGAGGAAGGAAACTCGCACCGAATAATCCAGAAGCTTCTCGTAAATGATAGTTGCTATGCTCTTTGAGTTTGTTTACAGGACAAACAAGACATAAAAAATCATAACAATTATATGATTTATAAATCTCTGCAATTAGGTAAACCTGTTATGCAAAAACTTGTACTTAATAATTCAGTTGACGAAGAAGAGAAATCTATAGTTCACAAACTGAATCAAGTAACTGCTATGTTTTTTAAATATTGGAAAAAATCATATATGGATTATATTAATTAAATCATATCATTTGCAAAATACTAAGATAGCTAAAGTAGTCATTAATCAAATGCAAACTGATAACATAAACATGAAACAAAAGATTGATATTATGAAAGCTAAAGATGTAGCAAAACATCAACTTCTGTCTCAGTCTGTATTAAAATTCCATATCCTTGTTCTCCCATGAATGAGGATCATGTTATTACAAATATTAATAAGTATTTATAAGTTTTTCCATAGCATAAAACCTCCCTGTGGAAATTATCAAACTGTTTACATAATCTGGGAAGATATTCCCAAGTTCAACTAAACTAGGAAACTAAAATAAAACTAAAACATCCAAATATCCTCTAAATTGTCCATCAAATCCCATGCAATTCCAATTCACCTGAAAAGGATCCAAAATAGACGAGTTAGAAGACTCTTTTATTAATAAAATGATAAAAATTAAATTCTATAGACTAGCTACAGAATCATGCGATTCTGTAGCTAGTCAAAATGAGATACAGAATTAGCATCATAATCGATTCAAAATCTTTTAAAAAAAATAAATCCAATTATCTTTCAATAACCATTTAAAAACGAATCATTGAGATTGGAATGGTTATATCATTCAAAATTAAATAGGATAAAAAATGATTCAACCGAGTACAAAGATAGGAAACCTCTGTTCTTTTGTTACCACAAAATCGGGTCCACAGAGTCATAATCAGACAGTCATAAGATTGTTTCATATCCAATTGAAACCGATAATCAAACATATCGTATGTGATTGTTAAACAAGAGATACGATCCAATCCAACAAAATCATTTTCCAATCGTTATAGTTGTAACGATATAGCAAAATATTCATACCATAAACGAATTAAATCAACACTGGTGCGTAACTGTCTATAAACGAAATCATGATGAAATCACTCAGCTGGAAACAGGGTTCACAAGAATTATATGATCGTTGGTTTTTAGTAAACTGGGTAGACAATATTGATTTCCTTTGATCGAAATTATTTGTTTAAAACACATTATTACCAGATTCGATAGAGGCAACAGATATTGACCAATTCATTTGCAAGTTAAAAACAGAGAGAGAAACACTTCATGATATGAATATAACTCAAGAGCGTAATCGAACCAACTGAATTCGATTTAAGCGAATCAAACAGCAAGGAGTATTAACATAATCATCGTAAATAAAAAATGTCCCACGATTTGGGTATGAACATTACTTTCACATGCTTACATGAGCATATCGTTTTTACAAAAACAGAGTAGTTTGTTTCCCAAATCGAACAAAGCAATATCTCAAATTTGAAAATTGTAAGACATAGCATATTGTAACAACCAAACTAAATAAAATCATTTACCAACCATAGCATATATGTCATAACAAAATTAAATCTGAACACGATTGTGTTCTAAAATATTTCCTTTTCAAATCAGATACAAACCAATCCATTTGAAAACAAACTATTAATTTTGTCAACTAACTAAGGCAAACCAGTCAATCAAATCTATACGCATACCACTCAAATCCAATAAGAATCTATCGATTGTTATACTAGGAATGATCGGACTGTATATCGGATCGAGATTTCTTTTATTCAAAACAAAACTATATATAGAATGCACGTATCATAACAGAGCCATTCAAGATGTAAACAGAACCGTTTAAACACTGAATTCAAACCATTACATCAAGCTAGATTATTTACAAAAAAAAATGATATCAAATTTTCCATACCTGTGTAGCGACGAGACTGCTCGATTATGCCAGCTTGGAATTTACAATAGCCGTGGCTGATTCCACATTTTTGAACAGGATGGAGTCGGTTGTCTTCTGTTTCTTATCCACTTCTTGGAGCTTGGGCTTTTGACTGGTTAGCACTGCAATCTGGTCTTCCAGTGATTGAATCTTTGATTGGAGTATAGGAACATCAATATAATACCATTGTAACCATGAATTGCATTGGTCACAGGGTGACTGCGTGGGTTTAGGCAGAGCATGCAAGGTTTTGGCCAAATGACCAAGGGTTTCATGAGGCAACTTAATACCTGGATAGTTAGGATCGTCCTTTTGGCAGGGGGGTAGGTTTGATAGAAAGCCATATGAGGGTTCGGGACATAAACCTTGCAAGTAGGGGTACTTGTTGGCTAGAAAATGCTCAATATCAGAATTAGAGTCCTCACTTAGGATGATAGGGTTAGACTTGGCAGAGGGTTTTGGTTTGGTCCTGTCCATTCTCGAAATGAGTCGGGCATTCCTTTTCCCTTTGGCATTGGCAGTAAGGTTTGCCTTGGTATTTTTTGCCCATAGGCATTTTAAGGGCCTCTGCATTCTTAGTTAAAGTGTCAGGTAAGTCAACAGGAGGGTCGGCCGAGGGTTTAGGCAGTAGGAGGTTTAAGGGTACAGGCGGTGTTGTAAGAAAATCTCCCTATGGACAGGTAGATCACCTCTAGAGTTTGACCTTGACTCTAGACAAAAAAATCTTAACATGGACACTGACTTCCTTTCAAATCTATCTAAACTAACACATGAGAAGGAAGGATGATAGAAGTACCTTTTTATCGACGTTTTTCCCTACACGCTACGAGTTGCACTCCAATCCTCTCCTTCTCATTGAGTTCTATGGACGACACAAGATACGATCACTTCCTACTTTATTGATATTATATTGAAAATAGATCTACCAATTAATGATAATTTCATGTAACATTAGACACAAACTAGAAAGAAACAGGCCAAGCGTGTCATATTGATGAGAATAACGACAACAGTACTTACAATCGTAGATGCGAATGTGACAGCTTCGTCGAGTCCTCTTCATCTAACCCTTGCCTGAAATCT
>ML794224.1:240238-274736 GCA_009831015.1 Picea engelmannii | reverse complement strand
TGAAGAACAATAACCTTGACTGAAATCGGGATGAAGAGGTTTGTAGGCCTTTGATGACCTTCACCAGGGTTTTTACTCAACTGATGAGGAGAGAAGAACAATGCATGGGTTTCAAACTTCACTCAATAGGAAAAACTCAATGAAAGTAGTGAAGAAGGCTACAAGATCCAATTAACAAGGTGTTTATTCTTCAAAAAGGACAGATGTCAAGGCTGAAAAGGAAGAAAAATTGACTCACTAGATCACTCAACAAAAGAGACACAGAGGCAAACCCTAAAAAAGGTAGTTCTGGAGGGTTTTTGGCCCAAAAAAGGCTGGTGCTTTTTTTCCAAAGGAAAGGAGCGTTATAGCACTCTATGCAGAGGTATGAGGGAGAGCTGGCGCTCTGTTAACACTAGGACAGGGGCACCAGGGTCTAAAAGCCCCAGAAATGTCAAAAAATTCCAAAAATCGGGATTCAAATTCGACAATTAAGATGAGTATGATGAGGTAAGGAGCCAATCAGCTCGTGAAACTAATCAAAAGAGGAGTGAACCAGGTATGAAATAATCAAGGGGTAGAACAAGGTCAATGAGGAGAAAAATCCAAACAAGAGGTTTTGATTTGAGGCTATCTCCTCAGCGGAGTCGCCAGTTTCTGTTGTAGGAAAATCTCCCTGCGGACAGGTAGATCACCTCTAGAGATTGACCTTGACTCTAGACAAAAAATTCTTAACATGGACACTGACTTCCTTTCAAATCTATCTAAACTAACACATGAGAAGGAAGGATGACAGAAGTACCTTTTTATCGAAGTACGTTGCGCTCCAATCCTCTGCTTCTCACTGAGTTCTGTGGACGAAACAAGATACAACCAGTTCCTACTCTATTGATATTAGCTTGAAAACAGATCTATCAATTAATGATAAGTTCATGTAACATTAGACACAAACTAGACAGAAAAAGGCCAAGTGTGTCATATTGATGAGAATAACGACAACAGTACTTACAATCATAGATGCGAATGTGACAACTTCATTGAGTCCTCTTTGTCTAACCCTTGCCTAAAAGCTCCACAACCTAGATAACAACAGCTTCACTGATCACTCTCCTTTGGCTGGCTGTAATTTTCCTCCAAGATCATAAGTTTCATAACTTCAGTTCTTCCCCCTTTCCACCATCATAGAGCCTGTTTACATAGGTTAAGAGGAGCTTAACCTCTTGAGTTATCTTTAGAACAAGTTGGGAACCTTCTCCTTAGATCAGGGATCTCTTGATGAAACCAAGAATTTGAGAACAACTGCCTTATAATCTCGAAAGATCCTCCCCTTATTCTCCTCAGTGGGCCAACTACTATGTCAGATTAGGTAGTGCTCCCTTAGAAGGGGCATCAGAGCGCTGTAGCACTCCCTAGAAAGCTTAAGGGAAGCGCCAATGCTCTCAAGATGAGCAGCTCTCCTTCAGAGGGGGATGGGGAGCATTATAACTCTCCTTGAAGCCTTATAGGGGAGTGCCAGTGCTTCTGGGGCTGAAGTAGGGGAGCGCTCCCCCTCAAAACCTTTGTTTCAGGGTTCCTTTAAGGTGTCAAAAGTTATTTGACTTCAGTAAACCAGTTCTCCTCCTTCAAATCAGTCATTTGAGATGTTATAAGTGCCTCCTTAGTGTTGTCGACATAGCAATATGTCTGATCATCATTTGCGACACTAGTGACCAACTTGTGAAACTTGCGAAAGTTGTAGGGAAGATGCAACACTTACGGTGATTGAGAGGGACATGCGACACTTATCCAGCTGAGTAATTTTGATGTGTAACAGGCGGTTCAGCCTTGGTTTCAATTACCATAGGTTTATCAACCTGTACAGGGTCGATTTCCTCAAAGCCATTACAGGCGATGAAAGCCCTCCAACTATCACCCTACAGACTCAAATAATAAACAACGACGAGCTTAATAAGCCAGTGGTGGAATAGGCTACTGTCAGCCTGCTTCCTTTTATATCTTTTCGACATCTTATACAGGCTTCGATGAAAATAGAAAGGCATGTTTAGAGGATACCCTATAAAAATCATCAGCAGACGGAGGTGGTAAAGGAACACAAGTCTGTATCGACCTTCACAGGTCACGAACTACTTAAGTATCATTAACAAGTTGTGCCATCGTGGTTTGAGCATAGATACGGGCATACCTCTGTCACAAGAGGTGACTTTGCACGATTGAAACAACAATGTCCATGGCACTTCCTCGACCTTGCAATTCTTAAATCAACGCTGCCCTGAAGGAGGTAACCCCGTAGCTGAGCTGATAAACTGTTCATTGATCTCTAACTGTATATCACCCACCTTGGCTCGACATCCATCGAAGTTCATGGAAAACTATCGTGCTACACAAAGGTTAAAACTCTCAAATCGTTTCACGAAGGTAAGCAATCCATTGTCTTCCAAATCTTGGCGGGCATTGTCAAACATCAACAGGGCTTGATTTCCATTGGGCTCAACTCGCACGACTGGTGCCATGGAGCTGAACACATGGTATGGGTAGGGTTTGTATTAACCAACACACACAGGAGCAGAGCTACCCGAACCACCAGCAATGAATGAGCAAAAGGGGTAAGCATAAATGCGAGCATGCGAAGGTGGTGGAGTCTGCCATGCAAAATATTGATTATCCAAGTACAACCACCATTTTACATAGTAATTCAACCCATTATAGCATAGTGAATAGTTAATGAAATCCAATGTGTATACCAATGCGCGCAAACGTTATGTCGTAGTGTTTAAAAATCCAACATATAAATCAAAACCCAAAATCAACTATGTGCCAATGTATATAATCAAAAGTTTAACCAAGGTGCCAAACGACATTCATATAGTTGACAAGCCAAAATTTATGAAAGGATTGACATAAGGATTATATCAAAAGACATATATATATATATATATATATATAATTTAATCGTAACCCCTATGCATTCCCATAAAATGATAAGGCAAGTCATATAAAGGGCAAATCCAAATGCTCAATGCTTTACAAACTCAATAAAACCAAGTTATACCATCGATCGAAGTATGAGAACCGATTAGAGGATCTTTCCAGTTGTACAATGATAAAAAAAAAAGGTAAGCGCAATGGGAAAAAGGACAAAAGAGATATTGACAGTTCAGATAATGATCGAAAAATGACTTCGAAAGGAGAATTTTTCATGCTTACAGTCGTGAAAACAAGACGGAAATAAGTGTGTAAATGTCGCAAGAAATGAAAATGTCGTCTATTTGAAAAATGCGACTAAAAGCTTGATGTTTGCAAAACATAGGTGTGGGCAACTTAATAGAGGATAGGAAAAGGTGAGTTGGCTGCCAACAATGGTGACACACTAGAAGAAGCAGTTATCTCTGCAAAAGGAACAAGTTCAGATTAGGACAGTAAAGAAAATTTCAACTTGTAAATAACAATCGGAAATCGTACAAACATTATCATTAACCATATTTTCCAGCAGTGTTTCAAAAGATAAAAACTAATAACAGTCCTAAGATCAGCAAGTCATGATATTAAAGATAAAATCTTCAATACTGTTGGCATCTCCACTACTGCCAGCAGGCGTCCATAGCCTCGACAGGGTTGCCATTTAACCCACTCTGACGTCTGTATCCTTCCAAGAAGTTCTGGATCGAAATAAAGGACATTAAAGAGGTTTCTTTTTTGCAGATTTTCGTATACCCGACATTGCTTCACTGCCAACAGGCCTGTTCAGTACCCCGACGAAGTTGTCTTGGCGCCATGCATGCATTTACCCGTTGCCAGCAGACCTATTCAGCATCCCGGTGGGTTTACAAGCATTTCCCATAGCTCTTATTAATAATTTTTATTTTGTTTCTCATATGTATATAGTTGAGCGGGGTGACGTTGAAAATCTTGATATTTTAACATATTTTTTTAGACCTCATCAGATTTTTTTAGAACTGTCCTTTATTTAGCTCCAGAGATGTTTTATTTATAAAACACTTCCTATGACAGGGACACATATTTTGATTCATTCCTTTATGGAAAAGGGATAGCGTAAAAAGATAATAGATGATCATGACAAGCTTTGCTCAGAGATTGAAATCAGTAAACTTCTTTCAAACAACAAAATTTTCCAACACAGATATCAATTTCAGCAATATATCATTGATGTTTGTACAAATTTTTTAGAAGTTATTTCAGTGAAGAAATTTTCTATCGTCTTTGTCTGAATAGCTTAGTGTACAGGTATGTATATTTTTCAAAAAACACAAACTGATAAATTCAAATCAAAATAAAAAAACAGAAAGAAAATGAAAATGCAAACAAAAATGAAATATTTACATAATATACAAGGGTAGTTATCAAGCAAAATATATTTTTAGAGATTGGCCATTCACCAGATAGGTGTCAAGATGCCCTTCAATATTCTGCAATCGAAAGGAACTAGGACCCAACTTTTCAACCATTAAAAATGGTCCAAGCCATAAGTTTTGAAATTTGGTGTGCTCACCCTTTCCTTCGTGTGGTTTGTCCCATTTTAAGACGAGATCGCCTACTTCAAAATTCCTATTAGAAGCAAAATTAGAATCGAACCAGCTTTTAATCAATTGTTGATGTTGATCTAACTTACGCTTAGCTTGGGATCTTACTTCTTCTAGCTTCATCAAAGAGTTAATTCGGTTTTCTAAAGGGGGACAATCTTCTTCTTGGACTTTTTGTGACAACTGAAGCGAAGGAAGAAGAATGTGAGGTGGCATAATTGCTTCTCTGCCATAAACAAGAAAAAAGGGGGAGTTACCTATAGCAGCTTTGGGTGTTACCCTATCATCCCACAGTGCGTTCAGCAGTGCATTGTGCCAATTCTTGTGATTTTCAACCACCGTTCTCTTGATAATTTTAATCAAGTTCTTATTTTTTGATTCTGCTAATCCGTTTCCCTGGGGGTAGTAATTAGCAGAGTACTTCAGCTTAATTCCTTTCTCCAAAGATAACTCGCTCATCTCAAGAGAAGAAAAATATGAAGTGTTGTCAAATACTAGACAGTCAGGGATACCGAAATGAGTGATAATATTCGAGTTTAGAAAAGCGATTACCTCACTGGTGTTAACAGTTCTTAATGCAACAACTTCAGACCATCGAGTAAAGTAATCTATGGTTGTCACAATATACTTGTGTTGTTGCAAGGACGGAGGGTTAATTGGACCTATGATATATGGGCCCCATTACTGAAAATGAGAATCTACTGAAACAGGTTGCAAGGGAAAGGATGGTTTTTGCAACCACCCTGATGCTTTCTGACAGATGATACATTTACGACACAAGGCATGGGCATCCCTAAAAAGCGTGGGCCAGTAATAATCATCTCTTAAAACCTTATGAGTAGTGGTGTCACCACCGAAGTGACCACCAGCTTCTCCTGCATGCAACTCAAGCAGGACTTTTTCTGCTTCATCGTTCTCGAGAAAACACATCAATACGTCGTCAAAATTCTGATGAAACAGTACACCATTGAATAGGTGAAAGGAGGCATGCTTTAGTCTTAACGATATTCTCTTGGTGGGATCAAGGTGATAGGGTGCTGACCCATGTTCAAGACAGAATCTAATATCGTCGTACCAGGGACTAACGAGGTTTTGTGCGCAACAAATCAAACTTCGATCGCTTTGTCCTAGGTTTGACGTATCACTATCTTCTTGTTGTCCTGTTTCCAAATCAACAACCAATTTACACAACCCTTGGCCTCTCACGATCTGAGCTGTGGTGATCTCTAAGTCATACTCCTGCAAGGAGGTGACCCAATTAGCTCTCTTCTCTCCTAACTCCTTTTGTACTAACAAGTTCCTTACAGCAGGGTAGGGGACAATGACTTTCGTCCTTGACTTCAAAAGATAGGACCGGAAATGCTTAACTGTTTTGAAAACAATGTAGGCTTGTCGATCAACCGCTGGGTAGTTAAGTTCAACACCTTTGAAAGTAGATCTCATAAAGGATATGGGTACTTCGTTGTTCTCGGTATTCTTCTGAGTTAGTACGGCGGCATAAGAACGGTCAGAGGCAAAAGTATAGAGTGTAAAATCTTGAGAGAAATCAGGACTCATGAGAGACGGAGCGTCTATTATGGCCTTATTTATGGCATTAAAATCTTGATTTTCTGTGGGTCCCTAGTGATATTGGGTGTCTTTCTTAATCAGGTTCTGTAGAGGCCTGACCATTTCAGAGAAACTAGGGACGAATCTTCTCACGAAGTTAATCTGGCCTAAGAAAGACTGCATGGATTTTTTGGATGTAGGAGGGGGAAGTTTAGTGATAACTTGAGTCCTCTCGGGGTCAATAATCATTCCTTCACTAGACACAATGAATCCTAGGAGTTTACCCTGTTCTACTGCGAAGATGGACCTTTTGGGGTTCAAGGAGATGCTGAATTTACGACATCGTAGAAAAACGGCTCGTAAGTGAGCTAGATGATCGTCTTTGTTTTTAGAATAAATGGTCACATCATCTAAGTAAACTACGATAGAGTGATTGATTAAGCCTCGAAAAGCAATGTCAATTTCTCTCTGAAAGGTAGCACCAACGTTAATCAATCCAAAGGGAATTTTGCGATAAGCATAAGTGCCCCACGAAGTAGGGAAGGTAGTTTTGAGTTGGTCTGGCGGAGACATCAAGACTTGGTTGTATCCAGAGAAACCATCTAACAAAGATAGCCTCTTGGAACCATATACCTATTGAAGGATCTGTTCCATGGGTGGGACAGTATAGTTGTCTTTGTCAGATGCTCTATTAAGGGTTCGAAAATCGACGCAAAGTCAAATTTCCCCGTTTTTCTTCCGAATTGGGACAAGGTTGGATACCCATTGAGTGTGCCTAACAGGAAAAATTATTTTATCACTTAAGAGTTTATCCAATTCTTTTTGAACGGTCGGTTCTAGTTTAGGGTGCATCTTCCTCAGTTTCTGTTGGAAGGGTAAGGTTTGGGGCTTCATCAGGATGACATGCTGTATGATATTAGGATCAAAGGTTTTGAGATCATCATATGTCCATGCAAAGACATCCTTAAATTATTTGAATAATTTAACAAAAGCATATTTTTCTTGTCTAGAACATCCCAAGCCTAAGTTAATGCACTGAGGATTTCCACTAGTTCCTAAATTGACTTTTTCATAAGACAACGAGGAACTATTGGTTTTATAATTGACCGTCTTTTTAAATTTATCTTCAAAATCATAAAACTTCTCTAATCTAACTATAGATTTAGGTATGGAATTTACCATGTCCGACAGAGCTTCAGGAGATTTTGGATCTGGTATTACCGTAAAATCGTGCAAATTGTCGTCGTGTGTGCGTTCATCTATTACTGCACCTTGAAAGGTTTCTTCCATGTGAAAAAAAGTTAATGATCTGCTAGTCATCGTAAAATACTCTCCAGTTTGTGATATTGTCAGGAACAGATGGTCGGAACAATATCTCGACGGAGAATGCATCTGGGGACAAACCTTCTGCAGGAAGAATTTTAGAGGCTACATTAGCTAGTAGATCTGCTTCAACATTATTTAGTCTAGGAATGGAATTTATATTGAAAGCAAAAAAAATATTCATTAAACTCCATACCTCAGACTGGTAACTTTTGAGATGTGGGGAAAGACACTGTATAGAATCTCTTACCTGTCTAACCACTATTTCAGAGTCGCCAAATACAACCAGGTTTTGAATGTTCATATCCAAAGCTTTTTTGAGACCTTGCAGTAAAGTCTCATATTCTGCAGTATTGTTAGTACATTCAAATTCTAGTCTACAAGCCATTAATGTCTTGTTACCTGTCGGATCGATAATGATGCAGCCTACTCCAACTCCTTCTTTAGACTTAGAATCATCGAAATATAGAGACCAAATTTGGTTTCCATCAGGCACATGGAACTGTTGTATAGAAGCTGTTGGTTTCATATATGCTATGATCTCAGACTGTTGTTCTGAATTGATGATAGGTGAAACCTCAACCATGAAATTGCCAAAGAAGGTGTCCATCCCTTGGACTTCAGGTGAATCATTAGAAGGTGTATATGGTTCGTTGGGATCGTTCAAATCTGTGACCATGAACTTAAGGTAACGCTCACGATTCACCCTGATCTTGTTAGGCTTACCATTCTCTAGGAGCCATAAGTGAGACCAGTCTGTTGCGAAGAAACCACGTAGATGCTCCGAATAGTCCCTGCTTAAAAACAGACCATACACTTCTGCAATATCCACAACAATTATATCAATAACCTGATGAACCTTTGGGTTAGACGATAATCTAATCAATACAGTTTTTAATTCGCCTATAACTTTAACATTTGTCCGATCAAGTTGTATGATTTTTAAAGTAGATGGTTCCACTTCAGCATTAATATTTTGGCAGACAAACCAAGGCATCACATTGGATGACACTCCTGAGTCCACCATACAATTATGCACATTTTTGTTGAAAATCTCGAAAGTTAAAAGAAATGGAGGTACATTCTTGCGAGTGCTAGGAGTAGTAGCTTGTGGCTTCTTACTCACAATTTCTAATGCTACTTTATCTACATTATTTACATCATTTACATTATTTACATTACTTACAGGAAGGCTTCCTTTATCGTGTGGATCAGGATTATTTTTAGTGGAATTCTTCTGCGGAACTTTTCTTTGCACAACCTTGTTACCACCTGAATTACCATTCTTGTCGTTCTCTGAAATATTTTGCAACATTTTTTGTAACAAAAATGGAAACTTCAACAATTCATAAATGGAAATGTTAGCCCTTAACTTCTTAAGATCTTCAACAACATCATAATCTAAGTTGGGGTTCACATTACTCTGCTTAGTCTCAGCTGATTTAGATGGCTTTGGAGGCGAAGTTGTGGTGTTCTCGGTAGAAGGCTTGTTTGTTTTCTTACTCCTAGTGTTGTAAGGGTGAACAGTCTCGAATTTAGCTTGAAAGATGTTGTCCAAAAAGTGTCCAAAAATGTTTGGAGAAGACTCTTCTTCTTGAACTGTTTTTGGTTCAACTATCTCCTGAGGGATCTCAGGGGGTATCAAGTTATCTTGGGCTTCTAGAATTGTTTGAAGGGAACATTGCAAACTTTCTAGATTCAGGCCTTCAAGGTTTGGATTAGGTCGGTTGGTAGGAAAAGGATTTTGGAAAGGGGGTTTGTAGGGTCCTTTACTCGAGGAATCTTCTTCGGTTGACCTTTTTAAGTCTATAACTTGATTCGACAGTTTTTGAACAACTTTAGTTAAATTTTCCAAATCAAAGTTTTCAGGTTGTGTTTTACTTTGAGTAGGTCTCGGGAGAATTTCAATCTTCTTTTTGGAAGAAGAATTAGTCTCAGTTTCGTTTCTAGAAGAGTCTTTAAGACTAAGTATGTCTTTTTCAATCTGGCTAGCCTCCTCGAAGGCTTCTAACAACGTGGCTTTCTTATATATTTTAACCCAAATAGCTATACTTTGATGTAAAGCTTTAGTGTAGTAAGCTATTATAAGACTCTCAGTGTGCATAGAATCTACAGGGATTCTGTTTTTAAGTGTTAAGAATCTTTGATTAAAGTCTTTAACTTTTTCTTTTGGGTTCATTCTTAAGCTAGAAAGATCCACGACTAAGACTTCTGGAGGCTTACCGTCTCCAAAATTTTCCAAAAAGCATGACTCAAAATTTTCATAAGACACGATGGTATGGGCCTGTTGGGAAAAGTACCAAGTGGATGAATTACCCTCAAAAGTATAAGGGAACAATCTACAGAAAACGTCATCATGTTCAACATTGCGGAGTCTAATGGCTAACATAAATTTTTTTATATGATTTTCAACTATTTGTTTCGAATCAAAATCAAACTTGGGAATCCATTTCTCTGGGTGTTTAGGTAAAGGGTGTTGAGCTCCAGGTACAGCTACAACATCCTGATCAAGCTAGGGTCTAGCAGGATTGTTCTGATTTTCCATTGGGGTAGTGGGTGTGGAAGGCTGAGAAGGTGATTTTCCTTCGTCAAAAGAATCTCCTCTAGAAGAGGAAGGAGATGAGGGAGGTGGTGAAGGAGGTATCTTAGATCCTCCTACAACAGGATTTGTGATTGGATTTGAAGGATTCACAGTAGGATTAGTGTCACCTAATTGTTTTCTGAGATCAAAGAAGTCTAAAGGATGACCCCACAGACGGTTTGGTTGCCTAAGACGAGCTAAGGCACTATGTGTTTTAATAAGAGACTGACGGACAATCTCTTGTATATCACCACCTGTAGGATTAGGGGTTGCTGGCTCAACTGTGATCTGTGGATCGTCGGTTGAAGTAGTTGTTGTTTGAAGGGGAATATTATCATGTGAACGGATTCTAGTCACTATAGGTGAGCGATTAGGGGGGGAGGATTCTTGCGACCGCCTCATGCCATTAATTAAGTTCAGGCCCTCCTTCTAGCACCATTTGTTGACGGGTGAAATCGATCATCCATCAACTGGGAGAGTGGAACCGGTCCGGGGTTGTCTAATAACCCAAGCCATTTGGAATGAACCACCCTGATGGGTTTAGCAGCTCCGTTAGCCGATCTAAGGTCCTAAGAAAACAAAAGAAAACTAATCTAAACTAACTAATCTAACTAAAATTAAATAAAACAAACTAAACTAACTAACAATAAATAAAACAAACTAATACTAGCTATCCTATATATATAAACTACTAACTAATATTATACTAACTACTATCTGAAATATAACCTATTTACAAAATATACAATGTTTATGATTTACAGATTTACGAAAAACCTAAAAAACTCATTTGCAATCTGCCCTAAGACAGTAAAAGATACATATATATATATATTTTAATTTTATAATTTTATAAACAAGAAATAAAACAGAAAAACTAACTAAACTAAACACTAATATACTAATACTACTTATATCTAACTAAAATTATATGTAACTAAACTACTAATAAATACATTAAACAAACAAATGACAAACTGACATGGAAACGCTCCAGATTTGTCCTGTATTTGATCACTGTACTAGCAGATCGGAGGAAGGAAACTCGCACCGAATAATCCAGAAGCTTCTCGTAAACGATAGCTCCTATGCTCTTCGAGTTTGTTTACAGGACAAAAAAGACATAAAAAATCATAACAATTATATGATTTATAAATCTCTGCAATTAGGTAAACCTGTTATGCAAAAACTTATACTTAATAATTCAATTGATGAAGAAGAGAAATCTGTCGTTCACAAACTGAATCAAGTAACTGCTATGTTTTTTAAATACTGGAAGAAATCAGATATGGATTATATTAATTAAATCATATCATTTGCAAAAGACTAAGATAGCTAAAGTAGTCATTAATCAAATGCAAACTGATAACATAAACATGAAACAAAAGATTGATATTATGAAAGCTAAAGCTGTAGCATAACATCAACTTCTGTCTCAGTCTGTATTAAAATTCCATATCCTTGTTCTCCCACGAATGAGGATCATGTTATTAGAAAAAATAATAAGTATTTATAAGTTTTTCCACAGGGTAAAACCTCCCTGTGGAAATTATCAAACTGTTTACATAATCTGGGAAGATATTCCCAAGTTCAACTAAACTAGGAAACTAAAATAAAACTAAAACATCCAAATATCCTCTAAACTCTCCATCAAATCCCATGCAATTCGAATTCACCTAAAAAGGATCCAAAATAGACAAGTTAGAAGACTCTTTTATTAATAAAATGATAAAAATTAAATTCTATAGACTAGATACAGAATCATGCGATTCTATAGCTAGTCAAAATGAGATACAGAATGAACATCAGAATCGATTCAAAATCTTTTAAAATAATTAAATCCAATTATCTTTCAATAAACATTTAAAAGCGAATCATTGAGATTGGAATGGTTATATCATTTAAAATTAAATAGGATAAAAAATGATTCAACCGAGTACAAAGATAGGAAAACTCTGTTCTTTTGTTACCACAAAATCGAGTCCACAGAGTCATAATCAGATAGTCATAAGATTGTTTCATATCCAATTGAAACTGATAATCAAACATATTGTATGCGATTGTTAAACAAGAGATACGATCCAATCCAACAAAATCATTTTCCAATCGTTATAGTTGTAACGATATAGCAAAAGATTCATACCATAAACAAATTAAATCAACATTGGTGCATAACTATCTATAAATGAAATCGTGATGAAATCACTCAGCTGGCAACAGGGTTCACAAGAATTATATGATCGTTGGTTTTTAGTAAACTGGGTAGACAATATCGATTTCCTTTGATCAAAATTATTTGTTTAAAACGCATTATTACCAAATTCGATAGAGGTAGCAGATATTGACCAATTCATTTGCAAGTTAAAAATAGACAGAGCAACACTTCATGATATGAATCTAACTCAAGAGAGTTATCGAACCAACTCAATTTGATTTAAGCGAATCAAACAACAAGGAGTCTTAACATAATCATCGTAAATTGAAACTGTCCCACGATTTGGGTATGAACATTACTTGCACAAACATACATGAGCATATCATTTTTTACAAAAACAGAGTAGTTTGTTTCCCAAATCTAACAGAGCAATATCTCAATTTTGAAAATTGTAAGACAGAGCATATCATAACAACCAAACTAAATCAAATCGTTTACCAAACATAGCATATAGATCATAAGAAAATTAAATCCGAACATGATTGTGTTCTAAAAAAATTCCTTTTCAAATCGGATACAAACCAATCCATTTGAAAACAAACTATTAATTTTGTCAACTAAATAAGGCAAACTAGTCAATGAAATCTATACGCATACCACTCAAATCCAATCAAAATCTATCGATCGCTATACTGGGAATGATCGGACCGTATATCGGATCGAGATTTCTTTTATTCAAAACAAAACTATATATAGAATGCAGGTATCATAACAAAGCCATTCAAGATGTAAACATAACCATTTGAACATTGAATTCAAACCATTACATCAACCTAGATTATTTACAAAAAAAAATGATATCAAATTTTCCATACCTGTGTAGCGACGAGACTACTTGATTATGCCAGCTTGGAATTTACAACAGCCATGGATGATTCCACGTTTTTGAATAGGATGGAGCCGATTGTCTTTTGTTTCTTATCCACTGCTTCGAGCTTGGCCTTTTGACTGGTTAGCACTGCAATCTGGTCTTCCAGTGATTGAATCTTTGATTGGAGTATAGGAACATCAATATAATACCGTTCTAACCATGAATTGCATTGGTCATAGGGTGACTGTGTGGTTTTAGACATAGCAGGTGAGGGTTTGGCCAAATGACTGAGGGTTTCACGTGGAAACTTAATACCCGGGTAGTTAGGATCATCCTTTAGGCAGGGGGGTAGGTTTGATACAAAACCATATGAGGGTTCGGGACATAAACCTTGCGAGTAGGGGTACTCGCTGGCCAGAAAACGCTCAATATCAGAATCAGAGTCCTCACTTAGGATGATAGGGTTAGACTTGGCAGAGGGTTTTGGTTTGGTCCTGGTCATTCTAGAAGTGAGCCGGGCATTCCTTTTCCCTTTGGCATTGGCAGTAAGGTTTGCCTTGGGCTTTTTTTCCCTTAGGATTTTTAATGGCCTCTTCATTCTTAGATACAGTGTCGGGTAAGTCAACAGGAGGGTTGGTCGAGGGTTTAGTTAGTAGGAGGTGTAAGGGTACAGGCGGTTCAACCTTGGTTTCAATTACCACAGGTTTATCAACCTATACAGGGTCGATGTCCTCAAAGCCATTACGGGCGATGAAATCCCTCCAATTATCACCCTACAAACTCAAATAATAAACAACGATGAGCTTAATAATCCCGTGGTGGAACAGGATGCTGTCAGCCTACTGCCTTTTATATCTTTTCAACATCTTATACAGGCTCCAATGAAAATAGAAAGGCATGTTTAGAGGATACCCTATAAAAATCATCAGCAGACACAGGTGGTAAAGGAACACAAGTCTGTATCGACCTTCACAGGTCACGAACTGCTTAAGTATCATTAACAAGTTGTGCCATCGTGGTTTGCGCATAGATACGAGCATACCTCTGTCACAAGAGGTGACTTTGCACGATTGAAACAACAATGTCCATGGCACTTCCTCGACCTTGCAATTCTTAAACCAACGTTGACCCTAAAGAGGTAACCTCGTAGCTGAGCTGATAAACTGTTCATCGATCTCTAACTGTATATCTCCTACCTTGGCTCGACAGCCATCGAAGGTCATGGCAAATTGTTGTGCTACACAAAGGTTAAAACCCTCAAATCGTTTCATGAAGGTAAGCCATCCATTGTCTTCCACATCTTGGCGGGCATTGTCAAACATCAATAGGGCTTGATTTCCATTAGGCTCAACTCACACAATTGGTGCCATGGAGCCGAACACATGGTATGGGTAGGGTTTGTATTCACCAACACACACAAGAGCAGAGCTACCCGAACCAACAACAATGAATGAGAAAAAGGGGTAAGCATAAATGCGAGCATGTGAAGGTGGTGGAGTCTGTCATGCAAAATATTGATTATCCAAGTACAACCGCCAATTTACATAGTAATTCAACCCATTATAGCATAGTGAACAGTTAATGAAATCTAATGTGTATACCAATGCACACAAACATTATGCCATGGTGTTTAAAAATCCAACATATAAATCAAAACCCAAAATCAACTATGCGCCAATGTATATAATCAAAAGTTTAACCAAGGTGCCAAACATAATTCATATAGTTGACAAGCTAAAAGTTATGAAAGGATTGACCTAAGGATTATATCAAAAGACACACACACACACACACACACATATATATATATATATAATTTAATCATAACCCCTATGCATTCCCATAAAATGATAAGGCAAGTCATATAAAGTGCAAATCCAAATGCTCAATGCCTTACAAACTCAATAAAACTAAGTTATACCATCGATCGAAGTATGAGAACTGATTATAGGATCTTGCCAGTTGTACAATGATAAAAAAAAAAAGGTAAGCGCAATAGGCATAAGGACAAAAGAGATATTGACAGTTCAGATAATGATCGAAAAATGACTTCGAAAGGAGAAGTTTTCATTCTTACAGTCGTGAAAACAAAACGAAAATAAGTGTGTAAATGTAGCAAGAAATGAAAATGTCGTCTATTTGAAAAATGCGACTAAAAGCTTGATGTTTGCAAAACATAGGTGTAGGCGGCTTAATAGACGATAGGAAAAAGTGAGTTGGTTGCCAACAAGATGGCATGCCACGTGGTTACTCATGGTTGATAATTCATTCTATCTTAAAGTTGAATCCCCAAAGTATGGTCAAGAAGAATTGGATCTAAGGCCAAAGAAGTTACAGATTAGACCCAAAATTAATTAAAGAAGAAAATTTGTTGCAACAAGAAGTTACAGATCAACCCTAAAGTCAAATAAATGAGCCTCTTGGAAAATTATAAATACATATCAAGAATATATCATTTGTTTAACTATGCAAGTGTGTGTTTATGGTATGGAACTAGCATAAGTGGGTCTTCACTTGTGTTGGGAGGAAGAGTGATCTTAGGAAAGAAAATTTGGCTTAGGAGAAAGGAGGTCGAGGAGATCAAGAGGTGACTATACTAGTTTTTTGAGGTTATTTGTGGGTTGTAGTGGAGCAAGGTGAGAATTTATGAGGTTATTTGTGGGTCACAATGGAGTAAAAAGTGGATGTGTCTGGGTCACAGTGTTGAAAAGAGTGGATTTATGAGGTTATCCATAGGTCATGGAGTAAAGAGTGGATGTACATGGGTCATAGTGAATAAAAACATGGATGTTCAGGGGTTGACAATGTATGAGTCATTGATCTATGAAAACATTTTGAAGAAGGAGCCTATGTATTGATGCTAAGGTTCAAAAAGGTATGATGATCAAAGATATGATGCATTAGGGTTTCCTCGTTATGAAATATATGTTTGTATACATGTTTTGAAGTATTTATTGTATATATTGGTATATGCCTTTAGGTATATATTGGAGAGTCTTTGGCATATGGATAGAGACATATGTTGGTGTTCTGAGATATGATGTAGAAAGTTGTTACAAAATGTAAGGTAGGATTTATATGTGTCTTGATGTGCATATATTGGTTGTTATGGTATATGCTTAAGGAATGCTTTTGGCACATAGCTTAATGAGTATCTTGGATATTTGGCACATGGTTTAAGGTGTATTTTGGTATATTCTTTGAGGCATATGTTTTGGTACATGGTTGAGGAATATCATGAATGATATGGCTTATCCTTGAGAAAAATATTTTGGCACATGGATAAGGCATGTAATGAATGATATGGGATATGTTTGAGGCACATATTTTGGTACATGATTGGGGAATATCATGAATGATATGGAATATGTTTGAGGCATATATTTGGTACATGATTTATGGATATTATGGCACATATATCTTGGAATATGGTTTGAGACATATGTTGGTGATGTTCGGCATATGATTTATGTGAGTGGATCTGGTTTTGATGATGTCTATGTGATGATGATGATATATCATTATAAGTGAAAGGTTCATTATCAGTGAAAGTTATAGGTTGAGTATCAGTCACAGTGACAAGTTTATTATTAGTGATAGTGATGGGTTGATTATTAGTGATAGTGCCAAGTTGCTTATTTGTGACGGTTTCGGTGATAGGTTTAGTCTCCATTTATATTTCATGGAGGAGGGAAGGGGAAAGGAAAGAGGGTTATATCCTTCTTCTAGTTGGAGTTGGAGGATACAGAGATTTGGAACTTCCTTCAAGTTGGAGCATGTAAATCAGGGGGTTAGAGCCTCCTTCCAATTTGTGTTAGAGAATACATGGAGTTTGATCTTCCTTCGGGCTGGAGCCTATAAAGCAAGGGTTGAAGTCTCCTTCTAGTTGGAGCTAGATGATTTTAGGAGTTGTAGCTTCCTTCAAGTTGGAGCCTATAAACAGGGGGTTGGTTCCTCCTTCTAGTTGTTTCTGGAGAATTTTGGAAGTTGTTGCTTCCTATAAATTTATGCTTCTGATATGTAAGAAATAATTTCATGGTTTTATCCCGTTTGGGTTTCCACATAAAAACATTTTCTACACTATGTATGATGTGATGCATTGTTGAATGGTATTTTTATGGTTAAATGTTCATTACATGTTAAATGCAATCATAAGTGAATGGAATTGTTAATAATTTAATGTTTTCATATGTTGTGATAAAAAATCTTAAGAAGTGCTCAATATTGATTCAAACCCCCCTCTCATTATTGGTGAATATTCCAACAACTTGGATGTTGACTCACATATTATTAAAAATTAAATGGTGTAAAGGGTAGCTTCATTCTCTTCTTGAATTTCATTGTCCTTAAAAAACATGATAATGTCGATGTCGACCTGTGTAGAAAGCGACAGAATGGGCACTAAAGTATTATTTTGACACTCAATCTCTTGAAAAAATTGTTGGACAATAGATTGATATGAAATATCCTTTGGTTTTTCCTCATCCTATCTATGCATGTACCAAACTTTGTTGATGTCAAGGCCCAACTAAATGTGGACCATCGGTGGTAACTGTCTTCTTACATTTTTGGGAACTCTCCATCGATGAATTAAATTCTCAAGTGTTTTCACCCATTCTTGAAACATGTATGGGGGTGACAATTCCTGATTCAATCCCTTCCAATATGAGGAGAAACATTGAAAATTGAACATTGTTGGATTCAACATATTGGTGAATGCAACCTTTATGAATTAGCATACATGGCTCATTATAATCAAAATTAAGAGAGAGGGGTACATGATGGCCTTACCGCTTTCTTAAAATTACTCACAATTCACTCTAATGATGTCTGCGAGATTTTCATCCCAATTAAATACTTTTTTATGCTCGACTATATGTCTGACATCCTCAAGCATATTGAAATTCACATATGATTCCCTACCAGTCGGTGTCAAACATAGGGATAAAATGATGGAATCCCATTTTACATGTTGTTATGTTACTTGGATAATGACCAAGAGCTTAGAATTCTTTGTTGAAGTACCATCCATAAAAAAATTATCCATTTTGTTGGGTCAATTATATTTGGAACAACCTATCCATTTTTTGGTAGACATGTGATTTGACAAATAAGGCTTCCTATAATTTCTATTGGTTTTTCAAACCAAAATTTTCCCTGGTGATACCCACTTATGATGAATTTTTTATCTTCCTCTTTCCAAACATCAAATCCTGCAACTTGAGGTGAATTTAAGTATGAAAAAATATGTCCTTTGTCCATGTTTAGGGCTTATCACCACCATTATTCATTGACCAAACCAAACTTATTGAAGTTTTTCCAATGTTTTTCCCATACTATATCTTTCATCCATGCCTATCAAATGTTATTCATTCGAATGTCAAGGTCGGAGATGTTTGGTCTATTAAACCTATTCTTTTGCAAGGTTTGACTAGTGTCTCCTTCATGGATACTTACCCTCTAATTCATAGATCCATTTCACTATTAGAATCTTTTGTAACTGAGTCTTGAAATGATGCAGGAATAGAGACCTTTGGGTTGTCAATCATACAACATTTAGAATACTTATGAAAGTTTGGGGAGAAAATTCACAAAGATATTTGGTGTGCATTGTATCTTGTATTTATAGTGGATTTTTGGGGATCCACTCTAGTTATGAATGCAATAATTAATTCAACATTCTTTGCTATTAATGTTCTTCATTAAGTGCGATTCATGGGAAATATTTTTTACATTATCACTTTCTTTATAGTTGTTTCATTACTTTTGGTCGATTTGTACACCTCAGCTAGTCCACAAGTCTCGGTTGACGCAATGATGTTGGTCGACTTTATTGTTGTGGTTGGTTTGACGCTTCTAGTCAATGGGATAATTTTGGTCAAATTAGGGATCTTGGTTTATTTATTGTTATTTTTTATCAATCTCATTCCTATTTTGTTTGTACTATTATTCTAATGAAACTTTTCTATGACTTTCTATCTATTTCCTTCATTATTTTATTTGATTCCATTGTGTGTTTATACCTTTTGATTAATCTAAGTGTGTTCTTTTTTTAAGGTCTTATTATCAATTAGATACCTTTAAACTACCTCTTTTATACTTTCCATCCATTTTTTGTCCTTGGTCTGATCATTTACCTTGATCCGGGAGAATTGTACTTATTGTCAATCCTAAGGGGTAAGGATTATCAAATAAATTGTCATCATAGAGTGGTTTCTTTACCTAACTCTCCTAAACCAACTATTTTGTTTATGAAAAAAAATGGTATTTATTTTTCAAGAGTTTATCTACCAGATGAATTGGTGTTCAAATAAACCCTTGTCTAGTAATGCCCCAAGGGATTTTCACTATCAGAATCTCTCTCTCTCTCTCTCAAAATTGGTACTTTTTGAGTTGAGAACCATTGACTATGTTGTCTAGGAGAGTTCCTAGAAGTGTTCTTAACTGCACTACTCTAGTAGGGTCGATGTGTTTAATTGCATACAGGTCCAACCATACAGTTTCAAACTTCTTGGGATTTCCTTTAATATTAATATCATAAAGAAATACCAAGTCACCAATACTTTTATATTGTTTTTGAAGATGTTGATCATGCTATGCCTTTTTTTTTTTTTTGTCACTACTTGGTGGTAGATCATTTTTAGTATTTTTTCTTCGATCTTGTCCAATTGATGCATTAAATCTTGTTTCTTCATGATGATATCATAGTGAAGAACCAAAGATACACATTTTTCATTCATCCAAAAATAGAATGGCACCATATCTTCTTGAGGATAGACTAATTTAAATGGGGTTTGTTGAGTCAACCACTTGTACGTCATGCAATATTCCCATAGTATAGTAGGTAATTTTTCATCCCAATAATCTATGTCCACCTTGGAAATTTTTGTAATTCGTTTATGTAGGGTGTTGTTAAAGGAATCGACCACCCCATTTGCTTTGGGGTGTTACATTGATTTCTTTCTATTGTCAATTAAGAATTGGTCCAATAATACATTTATAGTACCATTTACAAAATGATTGCCTTGATTGCTTATTAATGTTAAGGGGAACTAAAATCTATTAATGATGTTCTCATTTATAAATCATGCTACAACCTAGTTTTTACAAGATTCAACCATTTCTGCTTCTACCCATTTGGTTAGGCATTTAACCATGGAGATCATGTACCTTGCACATGATCTCACAAAATCGATAGCCCAAATTTCAAATGGTAGTGTGGGATTGATTGAATTCAATGAAATTTCTTCCTTCCATAGTGATCAACCCATTCTCTAGCATTGATGACACTTATTAACTTTGATTCTATAATCTCTATGTAGTTTTGGCCACCAAAGTCCCACTTGTGGTATATTCCTTGTATTTGTATCAGTGTGAAAATGACCTCCTATTGGTCTGGCATGTGCTTCATCTATTATAGAATCCCTTTCATGATCAAAAGCACACATTCTCAACACATAATTTGGTCCTAATTTATAGATATAGACATTTATAAGAGTGAAAGGAGCTACTTTCATTACTAGGACCTTTATTTTTCTTTCTAAAAGGTCTTCTGGGGAATTCCCCTTCTGAAGGTACTAGATGATTTATGCTAACTCTCTTGGGGTAGAATTAACTCTAAAAATATGGGCATATAGGATCTCATCATATATGCCAGTTTCTTCCTCACATGTTTCAACCCTTGACAACTGGTCAAATGCTACATTTTTTCCCTAGTCATACCACTACCTTGAATTCAAATTCATATTATTGAAAAGGTTACAACCATATGAAGACTCGACCCCGATGAACTGATTTGTTAACTATATACTTCAGTTCTGGATGATCAGTAAAAATATTTGAAGGGATTGGGTAAAAACTATTTTAATAATTTCTACAAGGAGAATATCATTCCGAGGCCTTCTCATTTAGTGGTTGAATAGTTTTTTTCTACCTTGTTTAATTTTCGACTAGAATAAGCATTTGGATGGTTGACTATTTCATCACTAGGTTGGGAAAGAACTACCCTAACTGCTACATTAGACACATCGACATGCACATGGAACTTCTTTGTCTAGTTGGAAAATATCAAGATAGGTGCTTCTACAAGTTTTCTTTTTAACAACTCAATATATGCATTGCATTCAATGCTCCATATAAATTTGACATCCTTCCCTAAAAAATCATCAATGGGGAAAGTGATATCTAAGTAGTTCCTTATGAATTTTCTATAATAACCTATATGACCTAAGAATATTATTGGGTATCCTTTTTGACATCCACAGTTACCTTACTCCTATGCCTTATATTGATTTTCTTTCTCTAAAGCTATCATTAATCCATTCATTTTGCATGATGATATACCTATTTGATTGTTCCTTGGTGTACATAAGGTAATTAATGAGTAATCCTATGATTTGCATAGTTTATTTATAGTTAGGACACTTATCTATATGATTCATGCCATCTAACAATGTTGTTGTGGAAATCATAGCAAGACAAGGAATCCGGTAATAGAAAAACAAGTATCTAATACTCACACTCCATGTCATCCGGTACTCGTGATTCAACTCATCTAGTACTGAAATATTCCAGAAGTCGTATGGTACCAGAATGTTTCAGAGAATCATCTGATACTAGAATGTTCTGGGTCAGCCGATAACTAAATCAATGAGCCATCCAATACCCAAATCTGCAAATCTGAACTCCATTAATTAAATGGATCTTTCCATAAGATCGAGGAGTCAATTGGTGGTTAAGAACACCTATTTTGAGTCTATACAATATTATTTCATCCTTGTGCACTTCGTGTCATGTGGATGAAGTAATTTTCAAAATGAGAAGATCAAGTGTTAGACTTGATGCATTGATTTTTACATTATCTATTACCTCAATTTTATTAGGTTGTTTCGCTTATAAGGAGGGCCTGTAGGTGTCTGAAAAGAGTCAAATAATGTTATGCTGAAATATTTATTTATGGACACATATTGGTTGTGGACTTGTTTGTTGGGAATTAATATGGAGAAAAATTTATTGATCCTGTGCATTATTTAAGTCTATTATTTCATGAGATATTTTAAGCTTCCATGTGGGTATCAACCAAGGTCCACCGATACAACTTGGAGAGCTTACTGTAAAATTGTAGTGTAAATCTGGTTCATGTACTAGTGTGGTGTAATCCGGTACTAGTTTGTAATCACCTTAAATTTAGTTTTTCTTCATCTTGTACTTAGCATAATCCAATCTTTGGTTGGAATGAGATGTGAATTGAGGTATGATGAGTTTGGTGCACCAAAATTGTAAATGATTTATTTAGTTTACTTTCAACAAATTGTAGTGGTTAATTAGTTATATTTTTGAAGTGTGATTTCTGAATTTGTCATTTATCTCAAATTGTAGAAGTGTGTTAGCACCAGAGTAATATGATAATCCACATTTCACATTACATGGATTAATAAATGGATTTGTGTTCATGTTCTATTAAATTAAATAGTTTCCTAGAATATGTAATACGTCCAGAATGTGTCTGAGCTTGAATTTGTTCATGTGTTGTATTTGATTGAGTGTGGAGAGGTAGATTGGAATTGATAAAGCGTTAAGCATTGTAGGAATAGGATAGGATTCTCTCCTTTATATTTCATGATCCAGTAAGTGGGAAACTCTCTTTCCCGTGTCAGAAACTTGTTAAATTCTATAAGTGTGTTATTTTTCAATATTTTTGAATGACAAGACTTAATTTAAGATAGAAGGGTTTTCGTTCCTTGAAGGTGTGATTAGTTTTTGGATTGAAACTGAGTTTTATATTTATAAATAATATGTTTATCGATTACATTAAGATCATTTGTTTACAACACATATAGTGTAGAAACTATGTAGATTACGAATTATGGTTGACGTATTAATGATTGACAATATATTCTACATATAATTGCACCAACATTTTGGCACCATTGTCAGGGAGTTGTAAATGGAAATAGGAAGTTTTTGCATTTAGATTGATTTGATGATGTTGGATTGGTTTTAAGGATGACCTAAGGGAGGAGAGAATATGGTAATATGAAAGGTAAGAACATGCGTATCAACTTTGGTGGGGTCACTCCAAAGCTAGGCTTTTCTCTTTCCTTTAATAGTTAGAATTTGTATTGTGTTAGAATTAGATATTTTTATTTTATATAAAAAAAATTAGAGATAGTAAAGGAATATTTATTACAACAAAAATTCTAGAAAATGTATTTGGTCCAAGAAAAAACCCTTCCACTAATTCTTCTAACTGCTATATAGGAAATATTTTTAGAGGAGAAAGTTAAAAAGTAGTAACTGAAGATATTAAAAACCCTGAAGTTGAAGCTACTGTGAAATTTGGGAATATACCACAACAAGCAGCAGGAGAAGCAGTGACGAACCAATCAAAAGAAGGAATAGGAAAATAAATAGAGGCAGTAGTAGAAGAAGTTGAACCTGTAGTTAAAGCAATGCACAAAGTAATGGAAAACATGAATATCCCAACCAATCTAGTGGTTGAACCATCAGCCAGTGGGGAAACATCAACTGCAACCTATAAATTGTTGTTTGGAAATATGGCAAATGAGTAAGGGAATGAAAAAAATGAGTGAGAGACATTTGGGTTTCCAATACTGGACATTACCATAAATGTCACCATGAAGAATATTTTGTTGTCATCATTGCCTCACTTTCACGGTATGTCATTTGAGGACCCTTATTCATTCATGTTTGAATTTGATATATTATGAAAAAGTTATAATTACACATACAATGCTAAAAAATTGAAATTGTTTCCATCCACACTAAAAGACTCAACATTAAGATGGTTCATGAGTCTAGGGGAGCATAGTATTTTATCCTAGGATGACATGAAGGAAAATTTTCTGCAACAATATTAGTATTATTGTAGACCTATAGATGTTAGGAATGACATATTGAAGATGCAAAAATATGAGGAAGAAATGCTAGAGTATTACTTAGAAAGGTTCCTCTATAACTACCAAAAGACCAAAAAAATTTACCTTGACACAACCACATTTAGAAATATTTTTCTGAAAGGCGTTAGGGATGATTGTATAGAAGTATTGAACATTATTATATTTATTTGTTTGTTTGTTAATGTGGTCGAACTTATTGGCATCAGGATTAACATGTGGCTTGAGAAACCATGACTCAGAGGCATCTAAGCCATCAAAATCACATGGGGATTGCACCCGACCTAAGCCACACCAACCCTTAACATGGTTGGATTTTTTGTCCCCGCAGGTTTCGAACCGGTGAGTTTTCAACATGGAGTGGCTTAACAACACACTCCATCACCGACTGTCCTACACCTCGGGGATGAAAATTATGATATTTGGGGATGTATACGAAAAACCATTTGATAATGTTTTTGAGTATTATAAAAAGTACTCTCGTAGTCAAGCCAAAACTGGGAAAAGTTTAAGAGACCCTATAAATAGAATTGGTAAACTTGCTACATGAGGTGTCACAAGAATGGAATTAGGAAATATGCTAGAGAATTTCAAAACAGAGATCCTAAATACACTCAACATCTAATTGGATACCCTTCAAATGAAGAGGAAACAAGAGGAAGAGAACGCTACCTTGGAAATTTTATGTCCTCGGTGTAGGAAGAGACACCCTGAGAAGGAGTGCCTTGTTAATGTGATAGAAGTTTATGGAATTTGTACAGTGGATCATCCTAATGAAATATGTTCTTCACTACCTAGCCTTCAATTCATCTACAAAGGAGGAGTAGATGCCCAAGACCGATCATATCCCCCTAAGAGAATATGGAGGGAAAAAAATTCTAACATGTTCCTATACCCCTCCATGCAATACCCACAACAAAAATTTGTCCCTTTGATGCCTTATTCCCACTGGATTCCTTAGAAACCAAAAGGCCATCCTTGTCAACAGGGATGGAGGGGAACTACCTATGGGAATGGCCCTTTACAACTGCCATATTTTCCTACATACCCACAATACCCTTCTAATATCTCTCATCTTTTTCCAGGATTTAATCCCCCTTCACTACCTCTGCCTCCTCAACTACAACAACAACTCATATTTCCCATAAATCCAAATCAGTAGCAACTGCAAGATCCACTTAATCCAAATCCTCCTTGGCCTACCCCAATTCTTGCACAACCCATTGCAAACCCTAATAATAAACCTACACAACCTATACAAAATGTGGAACTGCAGACCTTCTTGAATTATGTCATTACCTCAGATCCATTAAAAGAAATCCAATTAATATCATGGAATATACTAAATAAAACAAATTCTACAATGGTTATCCAAGAAGAACAATAAAAAAATCAACTAGATGAAGATAGAGACACCCCTTATATAGAGGAAATTCATCCCGACCTTCTAGCCATACCTACTCTACAACCAAAACTACCTGAGGAAGCTAACTCTCCACCTTATCCAGAAAGGTTTCTTATAAATAAAACTGAGGTTCCTTTAGGAGACAATCTAGAAGTTGAGCTCAAAAATGTATGTGTAAATATTCCCCTACTACAAGCTATTGAAGACATTCGTATTGACGTCAAGATTGTAAGGGACCTTTGCATTAAAAATCCTGGGAGAAAGAGGAAGGAGCTTCCTGTTATACATGTATTTGGATAGTTGTATGAATTCATATCAGAAATTCCATTCAAATACAATGAATCGGGGAACCTAGTGGTAACCATAGACATCAATGGAATTTCATTACCAAATACACTTTTTGATCTTGGGCTAGCAACAAATGGTATGCCTATTGATACCATGAAAACATTGCAACTAAAACACTTAAGGACAACTCATACCCTATTGGAATTAGCATATAAATCAGTCATCAGTCCAACAAGAAGTATGGATGATGTAACAACCACCCTACATTCCTGGCAGTATCTTGTAGACTTCTTGGTAATACATCAAAAATCCTCGAAACCCAGACATCTAGTTGTGCTTGGTCGACCTTGGTTGGCCACTACCGATATATTCATTGGTCATTAGTTTGGAGGATGACAATTTCCAATGGGACTAACAAACAAAATATTACTCTATTCCCTCCTTCCCAACAAACTATTGAAATTCCTTTATGGTTGGAGAATCCATATGGGTAGGAAGAATGTGGTCAATCCTTGTTAACAATTGAACAAATAAGAGGTTTTCAAGAACCATCTAAAGATCAAGTTTTAAGACAATTTATTTTTGATACTCAATGTATTTAATATCCACAATCGTTTTAGGAATATAAACATATTTTCATCTCTTAATTTGAGGAGCCCCATCATCCTTCTACCTTGTTTACTATGACAACAATGAATGATGTTAGAGAGTCACCTGTGAAATTAGTTGAAATCATCCCTGAGGAGTGTCTTTATGTCAATTCTAATTTGGAAGATGAACAAAAAGATTAATTGATTAGAATGATTCAAGAATAGTCTGATGCCTTTACATGGGACTATTATGACATGAAAGGGATCCACCCGAATACTTGTATCCATCACATCTATACCAATGATCAAATCAGACTTGTTAGGAAACCTCAAATGAGGATGAATCCATCCTTGAAGGATATGTGAAAGAAGAGTTGCAAAATATCCTAAATGTCAATTTTATATATCCCATTTGATATAGTAAGTGGGTATCTCCATTAGTCATTGTTCCTAAGAAATATGGAAAATGGATATTTTTTTTGTATTTTAGAGAGATAAATAAGGATAGCTTTAGTGACTACTTTCCTTTACCTTTTATAGACCACGTTTTGGACACTTTGTCTAGGAAAAATTATTTTTCCTTATTGGATGGGTTCAGTGGTTATAACCAAATCTAAATTGCACCACAGAATTAGGAAAATACCACTTTTTCTTTCCCCTGGGGTACTTATGCTTATAGGGTTTTCCCCTTTGGCTTATGTATTGGCCCTGCCACCTTTCAACAAGATGTCTTGGCCATGTTTTCTGATTTAACACATGATTGTGTGGAGGTATACATGGATGAATTCACAGTGTATGGGGATGAGTTTTAACAAGCTTTGGACAACCTAAAGAAAGTATTGATCAGATGTAGAGAAACCAACCTTTCCCTTAGCCATGAAAAATCCAAAATGAAGGTCAATGATGAGATTGTTTTAGGTCATCATATTTATGGCACTAGAATAAGGGTAGATCCTGCTAAAATTGAAATAATTTCTCAAATCAAAATCCCTAGTTCCGAAAAAGAGGTTAAAGGATTCTTAGGGCATGCCAGGTACTATAGAAGATTTATTCAAAATTTTACAAAACTAGCTTCCCCATTGTTAAAATTGTTAGAAAAGGATGTTGAATTCCATTGGGATCCTCAATGTTAAATTGCTTTTGAAATTTTAAAACATAAGATTTCAACTGCTCCCATTCTGAGAGGGCCAAATTGGTCCCTCCCTTTCCATATTTGTATTGATGCCTTAGATATAGATATGAGCATTGTTTTGGGCCAAAGAGAAAATCAAGTTCCTTATGTTATCTATTTTGTCAGAAAAAACCTTTCTCCTCTGGAATTAAATTATACAGTTACTGAAAAAAAATTCTTAGCAGTGGTTCATGCCATTAACAAATTCTGACAATATATAACTGGGTATGAGGTATTTTTACACACTGATCACTCAGCTATCAAATTTTTACTGAATAAACCTGTCACAAATGCTAGAATTACAAGATGGCTATTATAGTTAGAATAATTCAACATCACTATTATAGATAGATTGGGGAGAGATAATATTGTTGATGATTTTCTATCCAGACTTATGCATACATGAGAAAATACACCAGTTAATGATAATTTTCCTGATGAGGACTTATTTTCTATCTCTACTTATGTTCCTTGGTATGCATATGTGGTTAACTACCTTGTGACAGGGAAAGTACCTCAAAATACGTCCTCTCAAGAAAAATAGAAAAGCATACAGCTAAGTGTTAATTATATGTGGCATGATGATTGTTTGTACCGCATTGGGTATGACTTGGTGATTAGAAGGTGTGTAATGGAAGATGAAATGCATGAATTTTTTAGGGCCTACCATGATGGGCCATGTGTTGAGCATTTTGCTGACAAGAGGAATGTTGGCATTGTTGGTTATGTGTTGTCATTGGTGGCAACATGAATCAGTCATGAAAAATTTTATACAGTTGGCATTAGTGTCAGGATGGCCAATAAGGTATGTCCATGTGTAATGAAGGGTCATTGAACGAAAGAGAATGCAACATATAAGAAAGGGTAAATTCCAGGAGAAAAAGTGCATGGTAAATTTCATCAATGTAATATTCAATCACTGTCAAGGATCAATGATATTTGTTACAGGTACATTTCCCAAATATCGGAATAGATATTTATTTTTAGGTCCCGCAGGAGATCGGGTTTTAAAAAGATAATTTTTATAGGTGGAAACATTTATAAAAATCAAGCAACTAGAGTCATTCATCCAGAATTCAGATGTAAATCTGACCATTGGATCACAGAGGGAACCTACGTAAAGAAGGAGAGAATCATGGCCATATGATTGAATATTCAGGAGTGACTTAAAACGTCAGATCATGTAGGAGGAACAATGGTCAAATTCAGAGCTCACTACTTTGGATAAAATTATCTGAAGGAAAAATATTTTAGTTGAAGACAAAGTCCTGAAGTGGACCTAATTCATTTGATCGCAGAAAAAATTTGGGAGTAATATTAACCATCTAATAAAGATAAAGTGGAAGGATAGGATAAGCAAGGCCAAGGAACAATGTCCCTAATTAAAATTGTCAGATGGCATCAGGAAAGATATAAGCTATTGGATTAAATCTTAGTAGAGCTGGTCAACCTCGAGAGTGACCAATTCGTGAAAAGGAGTTTAAATTGAGCCAAAATTCATGAAGCCTGAATTCACGAAGAAATGTCAACCATCTAATATAAGGAACACTTCAGGAAATATCCCAATCATTGGATCGAGTAAAGAGGAAGTATAGGATAAGTAGGGGAAAAGGCACGAGATCCCGAATAGTGGAATTCCTGACAACCATTGGATTGTGTTAAGATTCTCAGGTTAAATAAGTATTGTTAGATGAATTAAAGTTACTCGAGGTTTATTCTTTGGGGAATATCACTCTGGGAGAATTGGGATGTGGGAAAAAGTGAATAACCCGATGTTCTGAAGTCCGAATGAATCTGGACCATCCAAGTGGAAAGATAACCTAATAACTGAGGGTCATTGGATTATCCATGACAATAGGACCATGTAAGAAAGACATGTGGTGCAATCAAATGGTGACAAGTGTCAAGGTCCAGTTGACACTTTAGGTATACGAAATTCATGAATCTAGGTGACACGTGACAACCACTCATTCAGTGCAATGTCAACAGTGATGTCACAAACCATGTCACTCCTAGATTAATAACTTCAGGGATATCCAAGGATGTGTTATAAACTAATAAACGAAGGATGGAATCATGAATTAACGTTAATATTTGATCTAATTCGAGATCATTCTTGACTATTGATCAAGTACAGTGGAAGGATAGAGTAAGTGTAAATATCGAAGAAACTCTAACCGTTGATCTACATTAGGAGCGTTCTCAACCGTTGATCAAGCATAGTGGAAGGATAGCGTAAGCAAAGGTGTTAACCGACAACAAGTGGTCATCACCAATTTATGAATTACTCGGTAGGTAATAACTCCGAAGGGATTGAACTATCTCAGAGTTTGAATATCCTAGAGTCTGGAATCTTCGAAGTTCTAGAGTAAATAACAGACATCCATCTCAACATCCAATTAAAACATGACTGTTGATTTTGATAAGTGATTAAGCACATGTTTGTCTTAACACTTAGCCACTTTCTATGGTCATATATAAGTACCGAAGTGAACGATAATCTTCCACTGAACTACATATTAAGCCATGATCGTCGATTTGTTTGAAGCCTTTAGATAAGCTAGGATTTTCCATCCATCGAAAGATTAATATTGATCATCTAATCTACTAGTGAATATAGTATACACACTTCGAATAAATATACTCCGGTAGGATTGAATGACTGCAAAAAAATGAAGTCCCAAAGGATGAAGTACCAGAGAACCTGGTTCTAGCATCGGTCACGTGACAACGTAAATAAGATAAAGGTGATAGAAGTAATAATCCCTCGGACACTTGAATACGGTCCCATGTAGAAGAATAGGGGTAGAATAAGAAATAGATAGGAACAAATGCTTAAATGGATATGCTCGTGGTCTTAAGCTCATGGTCATTTCAACACTAGGTTGAAAGAAACACCTCATATAGGTTTCATTTCTCTAAACAACTCAAGGTTGGTAGAGTAATTTGATAGAGAATTAACACCATGACAATACAAAGAATAGGTAAAATATCGAATATGATTTGTTGGAGAATTGAGGATGAAACAGAAGCATGGGATCAATATAATGAGTCTATCCATATATGCGATCAACTCATGAGGAAAAATGAATTGATACACAATCATGATTAAAAGAGAGTTAAATCGTGAGAATTATGAATAAAGAATAAAAAAGAAAAATGGTATTATTTAAAGTGTAATATTATCATTTAAATGAAAAGGTACAATGCTTCAATATCAAAAGATGCAATGTTTCAAATTCACACCAGTTGGAAGACTATGTAAACAAGAAAGAATGGTGAGAAGAGGGTGTCTTGGTGGATTACATATATTTATATATAATGGATTAAATGGAAATTCATTCTATTAGGTTGGTACCTATTTACAAGAAGAGTCGTGTTATGAGGGTTGGATGCCTCACATCTCAGTTGGATCTGATATCAACAAGATGGGACTTATTATGAGGGTTGGATTCCTCATTTCTCAATTGGATCTGAGAACTACAAGCTAGGTCATGTATTAGACAGTTGGATCTCTCATATTCAGTTGAAATGAAAGTTATTAAAGGATTGATTTAATATATATTTATACAAGTTAAATAAGTAAAAGAAAGATATTATATCTACTTCATATAGTTTGTGTTTTAGATGTTTATGAATAATTAATTGAACTGCATATCTTATTCAATTAATTCGGTTAAGCTATGAAATTTTTAAAAGTAGCCAAAAGTTTCAGACATTGATTCACCCACCCTCTCAGTGTCAAGTGTACATTTCAACAAGGACATCATACAAAATATTAAATTCATGCTACTACTGGCCAACAATTTTTAAAGATGCAAAGAAGTATGTGGCTAGTTATAATGATTGTCAAAGGATGGGGAAGCCTATGTCACTTGATGAAATGCACCTTCAAGCATAGGTAGTAATCAAACATTTTGATAAATGGGAATTATATTTTGTAGGACCAATCAACCCTACATCTAGAAAGAAAAGGTACATATTAGTTTGTATGGATTACGTGAAAAAATGTGTAGAGGCTAAATCTTTGTATTCTACAAATGAACAGTCTATTGTTCATTTTTTGTTTGAAGAAGTATTTACCCATATTGATGTGCCTAGAGAGATAGTGATAGACCAAGGGATCCAATTTTATTCGAATTTGGTCAAAACCGTCACAAAATAATATCATATCAAGCATAAAAAATATACACCTTACCACCCTCAAGCAAGTGGAAAGGTGGAGTCAACCAATAAGGTGATAGAGGCCATTCTCACAAAAAAACATTAGTTGCACCATAAAGACTTAGCTGATAGTTTTCCTAAATCCTTATCAGATTATCGAACAAGCTGGAAAAATACAACATGCCATACCCCTTATGAATTGTTGTATGGGAAGCATGTTTTACTTCCCATAGAGTTTCAAGTTAAAACCTTTAGAACATCCATTCAATTAAGAATGAACCTAGATGAGGCACAAAAATAGAGATTATTGCAGCTGAATGAAATTTATGAGATTAGGAAAGATTCTCTTCATAGGACCATGTTGATTCAGGATCAAAGGACTAAATGGTGTGACAAGTTTCTTAAGAAAAAATACTTTCATCCAGGTGATTGGGCCTTATTAAATGACAACATGTTTAAAAATTTTAAAGGTAAGTTGTCCACCCATTGGTTGAGACCTTATGAGGTGGATAAAGTATATGATAATGGTTCAGTCAAGAAAAAAAACATTTATGCAGATCAAACTTCATTTGTGGTAAATAGACACCGCTTAAAGGTATATCATACGCCCTTGTCTAAAGAATATTTTGTCAAACATGTTCTCCAAAGTTATGAAATGCCACTCATAAGCAAGGGGAGTTATCCCCCTGTCGATCCACCACTGTAAGTCTTTGATATTTGATTTAGATTTGTAAATACCTATAAATATGTGAGTTGTGTGTATTTTTGGAATAAGCTAATCATTATTTTTCTTTGTAGATTATTCATTGTAAGGAGTCTCATTGAGTTTCCTGGCAGGCGTTGTCCCTAGTGTTGGGGCTCATAAATGTCATATTTTCATCCATCTTTCCCTTCATCATTCTTCACATTTCATCACCCCATTAACCTTTCATGATATCATTTTCATATATTCTCCACTTTATTCATTTTAGTATTTAAAAGGAATTTGTGATTAAATATTAGAAAATTGACATATTTTCATATATATCTGAAAAATGTGTGATCTTTGTAATGTGTAGGAATATGTGAAGGATTAATTCAAAAGGAATTCTTGAATACTTCCTCCACCATTTCAATATTTGAGGAGATAATTCAAGCCTATTCCAAGGAGAAGATCATGGAGATTTTGTTAACATATCTTATCCAAGATATATGAGAGATATGTGTGAGGATTTGAAGGGATTATATTTTGTAATAATGGGAAATTGGTTGATAGAAAAGTGGATCTGTAATTATGATATGGTTATCTTATTTTCGAGGCTCTCATGTATAAAATAGAGCGCTCTCTCTTCATGAGCGACTAGTAGACATTAAGTAATTAGGATGGAATTATAATAGTCATTAACAATAGTCATTAAGATTCAAGTAGAAATCTGGATTAGTATGTGATTTGTAATTTGAAATATGATCCAGGTGGATATTTTTAGCCACCCACATATTTCTCTTGGACCCCCACCATTGCTTCTTTCAGTTTTTCAATTTCTGCACAATTTACTATTTTTAGCAGTTTTTCGGGTCCTGAACTTCTGGAGCCGTTTTGAGGCCCTAAACGACATTTTTGGGGAAAATGTGGAGCAACATGGTTCAATATTGATTGTTTCTCCCCCAAAAGTTGTATTCCTTGGATATATATTTCTAACGAGGTATGGAACGCATCAAACGGAGATCTTATGCCAAAGTTACGTCCCCGAGAAGTTGATGTACCAACTTACCCAAACGAGGCCCATAGTCTTGGCGTTTCATCTCCGAGGGTTAGGTATTTGGATGTTTAGGGTTTTCCATTGTTTCTCAATAATAATATCCCTCAGAGCCTCATTGTAACATAGTTCAAAGGCCAGTAGCTACCACATCACTTCTCAGAGATAAGCTACTAGCACCCTAGCTAGCTTATTTCCATTCTTTCTGTAAGCATATTTCAGTCATTTGTTATTAAGGAAATAAAGTCTTATTTCCGCTGCATCTCTAAGTTTATGTGCATTTATGTATTTCATTGTGTTCCTACATAAATTTGTATCAGTGGTATCAGAGTGATCTGCTCGTTCTCGATCCTTCTTTGCATGTCCCTAATGAGGTCGGGTCTAAGGAGTTGGGGCTTGATCTAGTTGAACCTTTGCAAGATTAGCCTCACAAAGCACGACGACCGCCCATGGGGGAAGAAAAGAAATATGAGGGAGTAGGAGATCCTATAAAAATTTTGCTCGAGGAGGCCCTCGAGAAATAAAATAACACGATGATGGACAACTTTTCCTAGATTATTCAACGGATTCCCACTGGCGGAGCATCGACATACAAAAACCACTCTAGATGTGCCACTCCTTTTAAGGTACAAGTAAAATTTGACATTCCCAAATTTGAGGGCCAAATAGATGCAAATGTCATAGATATACGGTTGAATATGTTAGAATGATATTTCTCAGTTCATGAATTTTCCGACCAAGAAAGGATTATTTTTGCACTCCTCAAAGCTGCCTCCCATGTCAAGGACTAGTGGAAAACCTGCTGGGAGCAACAGGGCGAGGGGGAAGAGTCTCTTTTCTCAGTTGCACCCACTTGGAATTCTTTCTGAGACACCATCAAGGAACAATATTATCCTGTGGGGAGATATGAGGGAAAATACATACAATGGACTATGTTGAGGCAACAAAGGGACCAAGATGTGCATGAGATTATGAATCTGTTTCATACCCTATGCACAAAGTTGGCTATCAAAGATTCAAAGAAACATTTGGTGTTAAAATACCACAGTTGTCTACACAGATACATGTTAAGAACCAAACATAAAAATAACATAGAAAAACCTCGGGAAAAGTACTCAACGCCTTGAAAAAGAGATAATTTCAGATAATAAGCCTCTTCGAGGGGGCAACCTCCTTTTACCCCACTTAAATGTTCAAGTACAAGATGATTCAAAATGAAAATGTCTCCTTGGT
>ML794224.1:170878-237146 GCA_009831015.1 Picea engelmannii | reverse complement strand
CCATTGGATTCCTAGTACAACATCTGCACCACCCATGGGTATAGCAATCATTGGACTATTCATTACATATTCCCCCATAGTAAGATTGATCTTATTACATTTTCCTGAGCAATTGATAGTTCCTCCATCTGCAATCATTACCTAAAACTCTGGCGCTGGATATACAAAGCAATTGAGATCTTTGGCTAATTTATAGTGAATGAAATTATGAGTACTGCCAAAATCAATTAGGACTATTACCTTTTTCTTTTTGATGTATCCTTCGATCTTGAGGTTTTGAGGAGTGCTAATTCTAGCCAATGCATTACACGATATCATGGGAGTTTGAGGAGTGCTAATTCCAGCCAATGCATTCCACGGTGTCTCAGATGTAGCAGCGAAACCCCAATACCTTGAGCTTTGATACCATATGTTAAGAACCAAACATCAAAATAGTATAGAAAAACCTCAGGAAAAGTACTCAACGCCTTGAAAAAGAGATAATTTCAGATAATAAGCCTCTTCGAGGGGGAAACCTCCTTTTACCCCACTTAAATGTTCAAGTACAAGATTATTCAAAATGAAAATGTCTCCTTCGTATATATAGGAGACTAGGAGGTATAATTACAACTAATGGCTTAAAGTCGACATAAATAAAATAACATTACTAATCTAATATGCCCCAGTTAAGGGGTAATGAGCAGATATTAGGGCTTAACAATACATTTAGGAGGAGATGGAGTTCCTTGACATCTCCTCGCTTGGTGTGGCATACCGATATGCTGCCAAGATTGAGCAGAAGCTCAAACATAAGAAGCGAGACTTTGGGTCTGCGAATCAGAAGCAAGAGAAAGGTGCCCCCAAATTGTAGAACAAAGGACCAATCCAAGGTGGGGTGGCCTAGGACAACCTACCAAAGCCACAAGAAAAGAACAAAACCACGAAGCCAAAAAAGGACACGGGGGAGTGGTGTGAGTTCCATAAGAGCTCCACTCACAATAGAAGTGAGTGTTGGGCCAAGCAGTCACTAGTAGCCGATTTGAAGGCTTCTGAATCAGTTGCATGATCCGACACTGAATCAGAACCTGACAAGGGGAATAACAAGGGGAAGAAGATTATCGATGCGGATCCCAATGCCATCATTTCAACTACGAAGATCCAAAAAGAGGAACCAGAAGATCCAGAGGAGGCGGAGCATCTCTTCCATTCCAAGATGTGGTTAAAGGGTTCCCCGTTGCGGTTCATTGTCTATAGCGGGAGCTAGAAGAACCTCATCTCGGTAGAGGTCATGAAGCGGTTGGTATTTCCAACCACAACACACCCACAACCATACACCATCGGGTGGTTGCACCAAGGATGGGACCTCCATGTCACCCAACAATGTTGCCTTCCCTACAACATCAAGCCCTTCATAGATGAGGTATTATGTGACATTGCTCCTCTTGATGTTTTTGATGTATTATTAGGCCAACCGTACTTGTGGAAGATACATTTTGTGTATGAGTCTAGACCTCATGTTGTTATTATCACTTTGGGCAATAAGTTATACAGGATACTGGAGATAGCACCACCTACCACCATCTTTTTGGTTACTCTAAAACAATGCAGTAATCTCATTTCCAAAACTAGGAAATTTGTTTTCATGATGATTCACCCTCAGGGAAAGAGGAAGACTATGGCCATGACCTCCAGACAAGGCCCCGCTTCACAACAACAACAGATGGATAAGGTCATGGAGGAGTACGAGGACATACTCACCTCCCCTGCAAGTGTGCCTCTACACTGCCAGGTCAAGCACCCCATCGATCTGACCCCAGGTGCATTGTTGCCCAATGGACTCATCTATCGATGCTCTGTTATGGAGAATGACGAAATCAAGAGGAATATTCAGGAGTTGTTGTAGAAAGGTCACATCTGGTTGATTTCATCGCCCTGTGGGAGCCTAATTGTGTTGGTGCAGAAGAAGGATGGGACTTGGAGACTCTACATTGACTATCGGGCACTGAACAAGGTCATTATCTAGAATAGGTACCCAATCCCACAGATTGATGACCTTTTGGACCAACTCAAGGGGGTGAAATATATCAGCAAGATCAACTTGAAGTCTAGGTATCACTAGGTACCAATCGAACCCTCTGATGTCTAGAAGAATTCATTCAAATCAAAGGAGGGACTTTTTGAATGGTTGGTCATGCCTTTTTGGTTGACGAATGCCCTTGCAACCTTCATGAGGCTAATGGAAGACATACTACATCCATTCACCAACTCATTTGTAGTGGTGTACTTGGATGACATTCTGATCTTCTACCAGACTTGGGAAGAGCACCTCCACCACATCTGACAGGTCCTACAAACACTATGGAAAAACAAGTTGTGTGCCAATTTGGAGAAATGCACTTTTGCAATGACCCAGGTTCATTATCTGGGATACATTATTGATGATCAGGGGGTGCATTTGGATTTAGAAAAGATCCAAGTCATTCGATATTGGCTAGCCCCAACCACCCTAATAGAGCTCTGCATCTTTTCAGGTCTTGCCAATTTCTACTACAAGTTTCTATTGGGATTCTCTCATATCACTTGGCCCTTGAGTCAAGTCACCAAGGGAGTAGCTAAAGAAAAATTATTTTGTACTGAATCTCAACAGAAGGAGTTCAGGGAGTTGAAGCACCGCCTCTACTCTGCACTAGTTCTCACATTACCAGACTTGCAACAACCATTTGAGATTGAGACATATGCCTCTGACTATGCTATTGGGGCATTCCTTTCTCAACATGTGCATCCAGTGGCATATCATAGTGAGACACTTTCCGACATAGTCCGAAAGTATCCCACTTATGAAAAATAAATGTATTCCATTGTACAAGCTTGTTAGAAATGGAAGAATTACATTTTGGGAAAGGAAACAGTCATCCACACAGACCACCAACCCCTGCATTTCATACTGACACAAGGGAAGTTGCAGAATGATCACCATCATAAGCTGTCCACATACCTGCAACAAATTCATTTGAACATTAATTACAAGAAAGGAAGAACCAATAATGTTGTAGACTTCCTTAACGGACCACCCATCATGGCACTAACCACTATGCTCAACTCTTGTGGGCACGAGACTTCCAATTGGTTGCTTCTCTACACAAGTGATCCAGAATTCAGCCACACATACAATACACTCTTGGAGGGTAAGAAAGTTCCCAATTTTCACCTCCAGGATGCCCTGCTTTGTCACCTGGGACAACTTGGTGTTCCTTCAAGCGAGCATGTTAAGATGATTTGGGAGGTGCACTATAGTCGGGTTGCTAGGCATTTCGGGGTGGAGAAAACTRTGGTAGTATTGCAAGAGTATTTCTATTGGCTGAACCTTCGACAAGATGTCGGGAAGTACATCAAGTCCTGCATTGTTTGTGCCATTTCCAAACCGACCATCAAGAAGAAAGGCCTCTATACTCCGCTTCCTACCCCAAGTCAAMCTTGGGAATCCATCTCTATGGATTGCATGTCAGGCCTTCCTTCTACTAAGCATGGCAATGGCTATGTTTTTGTGGTCATCAACTGATTCTTGAAGATGTCCATTATGATGGCTTGCAAGAAGAATATCATAATAGAAGCCACTACTAAACTCTTCTTTGAACAAGTGTGGCTACACTTTGGTATCCCACAGTATATCATCTCAAATCGAGATAGCAGGTTCCTCAATACATTTTGGTCCAGTCTCTGCTCGATGATGGACACGAAGCTCACCAAGTCCACAACTTTCCATCTGCAAACTGATGGTCAGATAGAGGTCATCAATCGAATGATCGTACACATTCTGCGCATGTACAATTCAAAGCATCTACGCACATGGGATGAGATCCTCCCTTATGTACAACATAGTTACAAATGGTCTCTCTATAGGTCAACCAACCACAACCCCTTTCAAGTGGGATTGGGATTCCAGCCACTATGTCCCATTGACATAGCCATGCCATTTGTGGCTACTCAGGAAGCTTCAATGCATGTCCAGTCTGAGGCTGACAAGGAAAATAAATTCATTGAGCACATTAAACACATCTGTCAATAGGTTCATGACATCTTGGACAGAGCCAATGCTAAGTAGAAGTAGTGACATGATCAACATCGAGTGCCACACAACTTCCAGGTGAGCGACAAAGTGTGGTTGCATTTGAAAAAGGAGCGCCTCACTAGACCCCACCACAAGCTTCGTCCACTCCGATATGGATTGTACACCCTCACCAAAGTTGTAGGGGACAATTCCTTTGAGCTCAACATTCCACCATTCCTTGGTCTGCACCTAGTGTTCAATGTGGACCGCCTTCGGCCCTACTTTCCACCTCTACTAGACACATCTGACATGGCAGAAAAACTCACACCAACAGAGTTAAATCCATACTGCATGGAACAAGACATAACTGATCAAATAATGGATACACATATCAGGTACACTCGACAACAAAGGATATTGCTATATGGAGATGTCAAAGCAGGACAACTCCTTCATGAAGGCAAGTGGCTCACCATAAAGCAAGTTCAATAGAAGTTTCCTCATCTCATGGAGGAACTCAACGCAATGAGGACCATTGCTTCCTAAGGGGAGAGGAATGATCCAGGTGGATATTGGTGGCAACCCACCTATTCCACTTGAACCCCAACCACTTCTTCTTTCAGTTTTTTAGTTTCCGCACAATTTACTATTTTTAGAAGTTTTTCGGGTCCTGAACTTCTGGAGTTGTTTTGAGGCCCTAAACGATGTTTTTTGGGAAGATGGGGAACTAAGAAAAGATCAATGTTTCTTACCCAAAATTTGTAGTCCTCGGATAGATATTTCTGACGAGGTATGGAACACGTCAAACGAAGATCATATGCCAAATTTACGTCCCTGGTAAGTTGATGTACCAACTTACCCAAACGAGGCCCATAGTCTTGGCGTTTCATCTCCGAGGGTTAGGTCTTTGGATGTTTAGGTTTTTCCATTTTTTATCAATAATAATAGGCCTTCGAGCCTCATTGTAACACATTTCAGAGGCTAATATCCACCACATCTCTTCTCATAGATAAGCTACCAATGCCCTAGCTAGTTTATTTCCATTATGTCTATAAGCATATTTCAGTCATTTGTTATTAATGAAATGAAGTCTTATTTCCGCTGCATCTCTACATTTATGTGTATTTCTATATTTCATTGTGTTCCTACATAAATCTCGATCAATGGTATCAAAGTGGTCTACTCATTCTCGATTCTTCTTTGCATGTCCCCAACGAGGTTGGGGTATAAGGAGTTGGGGCTCGATCTAGTTGAACCTTTGCAAGATCAGCCTTGAAAACCACGATGACCTCCCATGGGGGAAGAAAATAAAGATGAGGGAGTAGGATATCCTATCAAAATGTTGGTCAAGGAGGCCCTCGAGAAACAAAGGAATGCAATGATGGACAACTTTGCCCAGATTCTTCAACAGATTCCCACTCGCGACGCATCGACATCCAACAACCACTCTGGAGGCGTCACTCCTTTTAATGTACAAGTAAACTTTGACATTCCCATATTTGAGGGACAAATAGATGCAGATGTCGTACATATATGGTTGAATCTATTAGAAGGATATTTCTCAGTTCATGACTTTTCCAACCGAGAAAGGATTATTTTTCCACTCCTCAAAGTCGCCCCCCCATGTCAAGGACTCGTGGGAAACCTACTAGGAGCAACAGGGCGAGGGGGAACCCTCTCTGTTCTTGGCAACACCCACTTGGAATTCTTTCCAAGACGCCATCAAGGAACAATATTATCCTGTGGGGAGATTTAGACAAATACATACAATGGACTACACTGCGGCAACAAAGGGACCAAGATGTCCATGATATAATGAATTTGTTTAATACCCTACGCACAAAGTTGGGTATCAAATATTCAAAGAAACATTTGGTGTTAAAGTACCATAGTTTTCTGCACAGATACATTCAGGATGAAATGGAGTTCCTCGAAATCTCCTCGCTTGGTGTGGCTTAACTATATGTTGCCAAGATTGAGAAGAAGTTCAAATAGAAGAAGCGATACTTTGGGTTTGTGAATCAGAAGCAAGGGAAAGGTACCCCCAAACCATAGAACAAAGGACCAAGCCAAGGCAGGGCGACCCAGGACAACCCGCCAAAGCCACAAGCAAAGAACAACACCACGAAGCCAAAAAAGGACATGGGGAAGTGATGTGAGTTCCATAAGAGCTCCACTCACAACACAAGTGAGTGTTGGGCCAAGAAGTCACTGGTATTTGAGTTGAAGGCTTTTGAATCGGATGCATGGTACGAATATTAATAAAAACCCGACAAAGGGAATGACAGGGGGAAGAAGATTATCGATGTGGATATCAATGCCACCGTTGCCACCATGAAGATCCAGAAGGAGGAACCAGAAGATCTAGTGGAGGCAAAGTGTCTCTTACATTCCAAGATGTGGGTAAAGGGTTCCCCATTGCAGTTCATTGTTGACAGTGGGAGCCAGAAGAACCTCATCTCGGTAGAGTTCATGAAGTGGCTGGGATTGCCAACCACAACACACCCAAAACCATACACCATTGGGTGGTTGCGCCAAGGATGGGACCTCCATGTTAGCCATCAATGTTGCATTCCCTACAACATCAATCCCTTCACGGATGAGGTATTATGTGACATTTCTCCTCTTGATGTTTCTGATGTATTATTAGGCCAACCATGCTTATGGAAGCGACATGTTGTGTATGAGTCCAAGCCTTGTACTATTATTATCACTTTGGGCAGTAAGTTGTATAGGATACCGGAGATAGCACCACCTACCACCATCTCTTTGGTTACTGCAAAACAATGTAGTAAGCTCATTTCCAAAACCAGGAAATTTGTTTTTCTGATGATCCACCCTCAGGGAAAGAGGAAGACTGTGGCCATGACTTCCAGATAGGGCCCCGCTACATGACAAAAACAGATGGATAAGGTCATGGAGGAATATGAGGACATATTCACCTCCCTCGCAAGGGTTCCTCTACACTGCTTGGTAAAGTACCCCATCGATCTGACCTGAGGTGCATCGCTACCCAATGGACCCATCTATCGCTGCTCTGTTCTGGAGAATGAGGAAATCAAGAGGCAGATTCAAGAGCTATTGTATAAAGGTCCCATCCGACCGAGTTCATCACCCTATGGGAGCCCAATTGTGTTGGTGTAGAAAAAGGATGGGACTAGGAGACTCTGCATTGACTATTGGGCACTGAACAAGGTCACTATCCAGAATAGGTACCCAATCCCACAGATTGATGACCTTCTGGACCAAGTCAAGGGGGAAAAATATTTCAACAAGATCAAGTTGAAGTCTGGGTATCACCAGGTACCAATCGAACCCTTCGATGTGTGGAAGACTGCCTTCAAATCCAAGGAGGGCCTTTTCGAATGGTTGGTCATGCCTTTCGGGTTGACGAATGACACTACAACCTTCATGAGGGTAATGGATGACATCCTACAACCATTCACCAAGTCATTTGTGGTGGTGCACTTGGATGACATTCTGATCTTCAACCAGACTTGGGAAGAGCACCTCCACCACATCTAATAGGTCCTCCAAACACTACAACAACACAAGTTGTGTGCCAATTTGTAGAAATGAACTTTTCCAATGACCCAGGTTCAGTATCTAGGATACATTATTGATGAGCAGGGGGTGCATATGGATCCAACAAAGATCCAAGTCATTCGGGATTGGGCAGCCCCAACCACCCTAACAGAGCTCCACAACTTTTTAGGTCTTGCCAATTTCTACCGCAGGTTTGTGTTGGGATTCTCTCATATCACCTCAAGCTTGAGTCAAGTCACCAAGGGAGGAGCTAAAGAAAAATTCTTTTGGTCTGAATCTCAATAGCAGACATTCGGGGAGTTGAAGTATCACCTCTGATTTTCACTAGTTCTCACATTACCATACTTTCAACAACCATATGAGATAGAGACAGATGCCTCTGACTATGCTATTGGGGCAGTCCTTACTCAACATGGGCATCTAGTGGCATATCACAATGAGACATTTTCTGAGAGAATCTAGAAGTATCCCACTTATGACAAAGAAATGTATTCCATTGTCCAGTCTTGTTGGCAATGGAAGAATTACATTTTGGGAAAGGAAATGGTAATCCATGTAGACCACTGACCCCTACAGTTTATACAAGCACAAGGGAAGTTGTAGAACAATCGCCATAAGAAGTGGTCCACATACCTGCAATAGTTTCATTTGAACATTAAGTACAAGAAAGGAAGCACCAATAATGTTGTAGACTGCCTCAGCCGACCACCCATCATGGCGCTAACCACTGTTCTCAACTCTTGTGGGCACGAGACTTCCGATTGGTCACTTCTCTACACTAGTGATCCAGAATTCAGCCACACATACAATACACTCTTGGAGGGTAAGCAAGTTTCCAATTTTCACCTCCAAGATGCCCTGGTTTGTCACCTGGGACGCCTTTGGGTTCCTTCAAGCAAGCACGCCAAGATGATTTGGGAGGCGCACTATAGTTGGGTTGTTGGACTTTTTGGGGTCAAGAAAACTGTGGCAGTACTACAAATGTATTTCTATTGGCCAAACCTTCGACATGATGTTATGAAGTACATCAAGTTTTGCACTGCTTACACCATTGCCAAACCAACCATCAAGAAGCAAGGCCTCTATACTCCACTTCCTACCCCTAGTTGACCTTCAGAATCCATCTCTATGGATTACATGTTGGGCCTTCCTTCTACTAAGCATGGCAATGACTATGTTTTTTTGGTCGTCTACTGATTCTCGAAGATGTCCATTATGATGACCTGCAAGAAGAATATCACAGAAGAAGCCACTGCTAAACTCTTCTTTGAATGAGTGTGGGTACACTTTGGGATCCCACAGTCTATCATCTCATATCGGGATAGCAGGTTCCTCAATACATTTTGGTCCAGCCTCTGGTCGATGTTGGACACCAAGCTCACCAAGTCTACAGCGTTCCATCTACAAACTGATGGCCAGACAGAGGTCGTCAATTGGATGATCGTACACATTCTGCGCATGTACAATTCAAAGCATCCATTCACATGGGATGATATCGTCCCCTATGTAAAACAAATCTATAATTAGGCTCTCCATATCTCAACCAACCACAACCCCTTTCAAGTGGGCTTGGGATTCTAGCCACTATGTCTCATTGACATAGCCATGCCATTTGTGGCTACTTAGGAAGATTCAGCTCATGTCTAGTCTGAAATTACATATTCATTGAGAGTATTAAACACATCCACCAACAGGTTCATGACATCTTGGACAGAGCCAATGCTAAGTACAAGCAGTGACATGGTAAACATTGGGTGCCACACAACTTCTAGGTGGGAGACAAAGTGCGGCTGCATTTTCAAAAGGAGCGCCTCGCAGGACCCCAGTGAAAGCTTCGTTCACTCCAATATGGGCTACACACCCTCACCAAGGTTGTAGGGGACAATGCCTTTGAGATCAACATTCCACCATTCCTTGGTCTCCACCCAGTGTTCATTGTGGACCACCTTCGACCCTACTTTCCACCTCTACTAGACACATCAGACATGGCAGAACAACTCACACCAACAGAGTTAAATATAGACTACATGGAACAAGCCAGAACTAATCAAATCATGGATACAAAGATCAATCACACCCGATAACAAAGGATACCACTATATGGAGTTGTCAAAGTAGGCCAACTCCTTTAGGAAGGCAAGTGGCTCACCAAGAACCAAGTTTAGCAGAAGTTTCCTCATCTCATGGAGGAACTCAACGCAATGGGTACCATTGCTTCCTAAGGGGAGAGGAATGATCTAGGTAGATATTGGTGGCAACCCACCTATTCCACTTGGACCCCAACCATTTCTTCTTTCAGTTTTTTTGTTTCCACACAATTTACTATTTTTAGCAGTTTTTCGGGTCCTGAACTTTCGGAGCCGTTTTGAGGCCCTAAACGACGTTTTTTGGGAAAACAGGGAACTAAGAAAAGATCAATGTTTCTTACCCAAAAGTTGTAGTCCTCAGATAGATATTTCTAATGAGGTATGGAATGTCAAACAAAGATTGTATGCCAAATTTACATCCCTAGGAAGTTGATGTACCAACTTACCCAAACAAGGCCCATAGTCTTGGCGTTTCATCTCCGAGGGTTAGGTCTTTGGATGTTTAGGTTTTTCCATTGTTTCTCAATAATAATATGCCTTTGAGACTAATTGTAACAAATTTTAGAGGCCAGTGTCCGCCACATCTCTTATCATAGATAAGCTACCAAAGCCCTAGCTAGTTTATTTCCATTCTGTCTGTAAGCATATTTCAATCATTTGTTATTAATGAAATTAAGTCTTATTTCCACTGCATCTCTATGTCTATCTGTATTTATGTATTTCATTGTGTTCCTACATAAATTCAAATCATTGGTATCAGAGCGTTCTGCTCATTCTCGATCCTTCTTTGCATGTCCCCAACGAGGTTCAGGTAGAAGGAGTTGGGGCTTGATCTGGTTGAACCTTTGCAAGATCAGCCTCACAAACCCTGAGGACCACCCATGGGGGAAGAAAAGAAAGATGAGGGAGTAGGATATCCTATCAAAATTTTGATCGAGGAGGCCCTCGAGAAAAGAACCAATGCAATGATGGACAACTTTGCCCAAATTCTACAACAGATTCCCACTCCGAGCACATCGACATCCAACAACCACTCTGGAGGTGCCACTCCTTTTAAGGTACAAGTAAACTTTGACATTCCCATATTTGAGGGCCAAATAGATTTATATGTCGTAGATAGATGGTTGAATCTGTTAGAAGGATATTTCTTGGTTCATGACTTTTCTGACCATGAAAGGATTATTTTTTCACTCCTCAAAGCTACCCCCCATGTCAAGGACTCGTGGGAAACCTACTGGGAGAAATAGGGCAAGGTGGAACCCTCTCTATTCTCAGTCGCACCCACTTGGAATTATTTCTGAGATGCCATCAACTAACAATATTATCCCATGGGGATCTATGAGGACAAATACATACAATGGACTACACTACAGCATCAAAGGGACCAAGATGTGCATGAGATGATGAATCTGTTTCATACCCTACACACAAAGTTGGGTATCAAATATTTAGAGAAACATTTGGTGTTAAAGTACAACAGTTGTCTACATAGATACATTCAGGAGGAAATGGAGTTCCTCGACATCTCCTCACTTAGTGTGGCATACCGATATGTTGCCAATATTGAGCAGAAGTTCAAACAACAGAAGCGAGACTTTGGGTCTGTGAATCAGAAGCAAGAGAAAGGTACCTCCAAACCACAAAACAAAGGAACAAGCCAAGGCAGGGAAGCCCAGGACAACCTACCAAAGCCAAAAGCAAAGAACAACACCACAAAGCCAAAAAAGGACATGGGGAAGTGGTGTGAGTTCCATAAGAGCTCCACTCACAACACAAGTGAGTGATGGGCAAGCAGTCACCGGTAGCCGAGTTGAAGGCTTATGAATCGGATGCATGCTCTGACTCTGAATCAGAACCCAAGAAGGGGAATCACAGGGGGAAGCACATTATTGATGCGGAGCCCAACGCCACCGTTTCCACCATGAAGATTGAGAAGGAGGAACCAGAAGATCCAGAGGAGGCAAAACATCTCTTCCATTTGAAGATGTGGGTAAAGGGTTCCCCGTTGCAGTTCATTGTCGACAGCAGGAGATAGAAGAACCTCATATTGGTAGAGTTCATGAAGTGGTTGGGCTTGCCAACCATAAAACACCCACAACAATACACCATCGGGTGGTTGCACCAAGGACGGGACCTCCGCATCAACCATGAATGTCGCCTTCCCTACAACATCAAGTCCTTCACGGATGAGGTATTATGTGACATTGCTCCTCTTGATGTTTCTGATGTATTATTAGGCCAAACATACTTGTGCAAGTGGCATACTATGTATGATTCCAGGCCTCGTGTTGTTATTATAAGTTTGGGCAATAAGTTGCACAAGATACGAGAGATAGCACCACCTACCACCATCTCCTTGGTTACTGCAAAACAATGCATGTGGATACATTATTGATGAGTAGGGGGTGCATGTGGATCCAACAAAGATCCAATTCATTCGGGATTTGCCGGCCCCAACCACCCTAACAGAGCTCCGCATCTTTTTAGGTCTTGCCAATTTCTACCACAGGTTTGTGTTGGGATTCTCTCATATCACTTGGCCCTTGAGTCAAGTCACCAAGGGAGGAGCTAAAGAAAAATTATTTTGGTCTGAATCTAAAGAGAAGGTGTTCGGGGAGTTGAAGCATCACCTCTGCTCTGCACCTGTGCTCACATTACCAGACTTGCAACAACCATTTGAGATCGAAACTGATGCCTCTAACTATGCTATTGGGCAAGTCCTTACTCAACATGGGCATCCAGTGGCATATCATAGTGAGACACTTTCCAACCCAGTCCGGAAGAATCCCACTTATGAAAAAGAAATGTATTCCATTGTGAAGGCTTGTCGGCAATGGAAGCATTACATTTTGGGAAAGGAAATGGTCATCCACATAGACCACTAACCCCTGTAGTTCATACAGACATAAGGGAAGTTGCAGAATGATCTCAATCAGAAGTGGTCCACATACCTGCAACAGTTTCATTTGAATATTAAGTACAAGAAAGGAAGCACCAATAATGTTGCAGACTGCCTCATTCGAACACCCATCGTGGTGCTAACCACTATGCTCAACTCTTGTGGGCATGAGATTTCTGATTGGACGTTTCTCTACACAAGTGATCCAGAATTTGACCAAACATACATGTTATAACCCTAAATTGCACCGCACATGCTTACCTGGAATTAGGCCAACTCATATCCATTCTTTGCCAAAACACTGCTGAACAACTCTTTGAAAATCCTATTGAATAAAGGCCCAAAGCCCTAACTCATTACTGGACGCGTGTACATGTTGGCTGACCCAAAACAGCCTGCGTGGACCAACAAAAGCATGAAAAAAGGAAAGTTGTCGATGAAACAAAAACCTATGGGTGAGTTAACTCAAACTCCCAGCCATGCATGGCCAAGGGTTCATCCAAATACCTAGCTCCTTCTAGCCTATAAAAGAAGGGGTAGGGGTACCATTTGGGGAAGGAAAAATATAGCAAAGAAACTCTGCCCATTTACGTATTCCATTGTCCCAACCCTTTAGCCTTTCCTAATGCCAAAGGAGATTTAAAGAAAAGCAGTTGAAGGATAGAAGAAGAGGAGCCTAGGATCAGGTTCAAGGAGTGATGGTCAGTCTCAACGTTTGTAAGTTGACTCATTTTAAGTAATAAAGAGAATGATTTTCCCATCCCAATTCATGAAATTTTTATGGTTTGATTAGTTTATGTTTGATTTCTAACCCATTAGTATATAAGTAGCATGCATGCATAGTTGTTTCTCGTCTTGAATGCAGGTCAACTTTGGAAGGAGCATTGTGAACAAGTAATCAAGCACAACAGAGGATCGGCATCAAACGCCGATAACAAGGTAGGTTGATCTTTCCATGCATTTACTAAGAAAAGGGGATTTAAATCTAGGGATGAAGGTAGAGAGTAATTTCTATTCGGTCATATCTGCATGCAAAGTCTGAACTCTATTTGTTAGTTCGTAGGGTGTTTTTCCCCAAAAATAGAATTGGCGACTGTACTGGGGAGATTAACTCTTTAGGGTTCCTAGAATTTTATTTAATTTTTGGGTAGTTTAAAGACTAGTTTTTCTTTCCTATCTTTTCTTTTCATTTATGTAAAGTCTGAGCTAGCAGGGAGTCTGGTTTTCCATACCAGCTTTCCCTGACTTTTTCTTGACTGTATTTTTTGGGACCCATAGAGGTACACGCGTCTTTCACAAGGCCTTAACGCGTGTACCTACTCCCTATCCTCTTACATCTCGTGTGTGAACGCTAGTTGTAGAGGTAGCAGTAGCATGTAGGAGTTCAGAGAACCTCAGAGGGAGTCCTCCTCTTCCCTGTCAGAATCACATATTCTCAGGGTTTTTTTTGGAATCCTGTCTGAGTCTTGTTTGCTAACAGTCCTATCTCAAATTGTTTTTGCCTTATTATTATTATTATTTTTTTTTTCCTTGTATTATTTGTTTTTCTATTAGAAAGAGTATCCAAGCCTTCAAGGGATCCTGGTTATCAATATTAGTGGTCTCTTCCTGGTTTGGTCTGTTTGTTTTCATTTTTTCTTAGGGTTTAGATATACACATGGCCTGTACAAGGTCAGACCACATGTACACGCTCTCTATCTCTGTTCATCCCACGTGTACACACGTGCTTGTACAGGCTACTTTTTGTTAAGGGTGAGGCAGTCATCCTCTCCTTTGATAAGAAGTATTCCTCTTAGGTGTTGGAATCTCTGTTTGAATAGTCAGTAGATAAGGATTATTTTTACATTTAGCTTGCTTTTTCTCATTTAAAATGTTGTCAAAAAAATAAAAATAAAAAAATTATGGTTTTTAGACAAGCGTGAGAGTCATTGTTTTTACAATTGCTATTGTGTGATTTTTTAAATCTGATTCTTTGTGATCTGTGCTTTAAGCCAGGATTGTTTTTCTTGGTTTTTTGCTTGTCGGTATTTTCCCTTTCTTGTTTTATTAGCACTTAAATAAATAAAAAATCTCTTTTCATTTTCTTCTTTGGTTGAAGAGTGTGTTTCTGCATCATTAGCTAGGGAAAAGTATTTTATTTCATAAGTTTTTGCAGTTCACTTAGATCATAAGTAGCTCGTAGTCGAGTGAAATTCCTTTGAGTTTTTTGTCCAAAATCTTAGAAAAGTTTAAAAATCTTTCTTTTGAAAAGTTGTTGAAATTTTGCATTCAGTAAAAGTTTTGTTTCCATCTTTTTAATTCATTTTTCACTTTCTTATTTTACGCATCATCAGTTTCACCCTCATACCCCTTGATGTAAGACAAATCCATAAAAGTAACACTAAATTTAAAATCTACTAGACTTTTATGTTTGTAGGGTTCACAAACTAGTTCAGGACTAGGGCCTTGGATTAGGTTGGAGAGGAAAATCTTCAAGGCCATTTTAAATCAAACATTAGAGTCTAAGTTAGGGTGTTTCTAAGTCCAGTTTCATGGAATTTATCTGGGACCCCCCTCTAACACAAGGGATAAACACAAGGTCACATGCGGAAAGGTAGCGGAGATAACCCCTCCAAATCCGGACCAATCGTAGTGGAGAACACATATAGAGGGCTTGTTTTGGGATTCCGTCATTTTCATTTGCCATGGGGCTTCATGAGTATCGAATCCATTAGAGGTCCTCAGTTGTCTTCTAGACCATTTTCTCTCGATACCCCTGACAGGTTTCGGGCTCAATACCTTGCTCATTGTGGTCTACCCGACTTTCGACTGTACCCGCCTGGTGACTGTTCGCGTGTTGGCAACCTAGTTGCCAATCTTTGTTAGGGACATACACAGGTGACTGCGGAGGTATACCGCGGTACCTAGGAAAAACATCGGGCCACTCTTTGTAGAGTATACCTAGAGGGTGCTTCCATGTTTGATTTGCACTTGCACTGGTAAGTTGCTCTATTGTTGGCTATTGTAACTGTTCTTCCAATTAATTTAGTGTTTGCTTGTCTTATCTTCTAGGGACTTTTTCTTAGTGTGTGTTACTTTTGAGCATTTAGACTAACTTAGAGTGTCTTGGATATTCTCACATAGTGGAGGATCCCAAGCTCCGTCGATCACGAAGGCTTCTTGGCCTGTCGCCGGTTACACTGGAGCCACCCCCGCCACCATTAAGGTGGAAGCTAGACCAACAAGGGTCTTTTGAAGCAATCAGGTTACAAACCATTGTGCCTGAACAACCCCCGGAGGAATCGACCGTTTTGAAACTTGAAGCAACTTCTCTTCGCTCAGTTGAAACCTCAACCACTAATATCTCGTCACCTTTCATTGTACCAATTCAATTTTACGAGCGCCAGACAGTGTCGCACACAGCAATGGAAACAAATGTTGTTACTCCTTCTAGGAATTCTTCAATTCCCACCACGGTTGTCACCACAGGAGAGTCATCTTCTAACCTACCGTCATTGGTCCAAGACACCATGGTCTTGACTGCAATTACTTTGCATAGTGGTCCGAACCTATCTTTGGCGGCAGCCACAACCCCTTTCACACCTAGTGCGACAGGCCCTCCGTTCTCATAGGGTATGCCTAGTTCGGGTACAAGTCCTGTGCTATCCTACTCCAGTTTACAGACTTTGGGTCTGGGGGTAGGGAGCACTAACACTCCTCTGCAAGGTCACTTGGGGGGCACTCCTATCCCTTTTAATGATTTTCCTTATGAAGGAGGTCATATCCCTCTGTCGTCCCTTTCACTCGGTGGTTCGCATCAACAATCCATCGGGAAACCTACACACAATAGTTTATTTGGAGCGAGGAATCAAGGACCACCTTCGCATAGTATGCCGGTAGGTTCGACACTTTTTTCTTGGAACAACACCTTCTCTTCAACCGCTTTCCTAGCTAGGGAAACCCCATTTTTGGAAAATCTACTCCTGGGTAGGGTACTATTCCTGCACAAGGGAGCAAACTTAGCAGGACCTTGAAATTAAGGGCAAGGATCCTTCCCTCCTCCAGAATGTTGATCTGGGGTAATTCTTTCCACAATCAATGGAACCTTGAACAAACTACTATGCCTATCCCCATGGGACCAACATTTCCCAAAGTCCTTTGAATACAATGCATGCCCAACAATCCATGTCCTATTTGGGAAATCAGCCGATGATGTCTCCACAAATCCAAAATCCTTACGCTGGCCATGGCCATGGTTTCTACCAGAATCCAGGCCAACAACCAAACTTTTCCTGGCAACCTGGTGCCATTCAAACTCCAGGACCCTTTTTCCCAGGTTATCAACAACAACGCAAACTACTTTTCCTGGCGACTTTACACTTGTCATATTTGACAAGACCATTGTTGAATGACCCTATTTTTCACGATCTGGATTGGCCTCCTATGCCGACGAAGTTTCCTTCGGACATTCCAAAGTTTGAAGCCAAGCCTAATGAAGATCCAGGAGATCATGTGACTACCTTTCATCTTTGGTGCTCATATAACTCATTGAAAGATGACTCCATACAGTTGTGACTGTTTCAATGTACTCTCATTGGGAGTGCCACGAAATGGTACATTGAGCGCGATCGCTCAAGATACTCTTCTTTTGGAGAATTAGCGATGGATTTCCTTAACCATTTCCAGTTACCTATGAGATACGACATTGGCATAGAGCTGCTCGCTAATTTTGAACAGACAATAGCAGACCATATCTCTGATCACATCTGAGAATGGAGACGTCGAAAGAGTTTAATCAAAGTACCAGTCCCACCAACATTCTTTCTTTAGTGGTTCCTTAAGTCTTTGGTCCCGCATTTATCCAAAGACATCATGACATCCATAGTTTTATCTGAAGAAGATGCCATCATGAGGGCTCAATAGTTTGAGCTCATCTATTCTCAGTTCGGTTTATTATACAACATCTTGCCAAATGCACCACATTCAATTCTGGATAAAACTAGACAGAGAGCTGGACTGCATGCCGATGGTATCGTCGGTTCAACACAAACCAAGCCCGCTGAGTAGTTGACAAATTAGTTCCAACAGTTATCCATACAACACATAGCATCCAACCAAACTACTACTTTGGCTGCTCCCCCTACCCAAACGTCGGAGGTACACACAGTGCAGTTGACTAACCAAAAGTCCCACCAGCGGCCTGAAGGGAAGAAAAAACAACAAAAGAAGGGTAAGGGGGATAAAAAACCCAATGATAATACTGGCGGGGAAAACACTGAAAAATGAAAGGCGAGCTATCCATGCAACTTGTGTGCAGAAGACCACCCGACCCATCTATGTCCTTGGCTTGTAGAGGCCCAAAAATTTGTCACACAACAACAACAAGCGGTGTTGACGAACCCATTTCAGCATGTGAAAAATCTAAATCAATCCTCTACAAGTACGGAAGGGGGCAACCAAGAAAACCGCTCGCCTCCGAACAACCCCTCATCTGCAAATGCATATATGGTTAGGGGTGAAGCTTTCAGATTGACTAGAGCGCATGATTATAGTAAACCAAGTGCTTCTGAGAAGGATAAAGAAGCTGGCCTCCCATCTCTTCCTCTACATATTGAGAATACGTTGGGAGAAACAATGACACACATTCCAAAAGGTGCATTTAAAAAGGCTTCTCATAACCCAAATGCAATGGTTGCCCAGAACTGCTCTGTGGTGGAAGGTTTATCACAAACCCCTTGTGCGATGTCTACTTTGGAGGTCCTCCAAAGTTTCCCTTCTCAGAGAAAATCCTTGTTAACCACATTGGGCTCTACTGAGACTTGTAATCCAGGTACCATCATGTTATACACAATCGACCTAAAACCTCGTCTGCCTTACCACGTAGCGTTTTAGATAGTAGTGGCTTACCCCATGAAAATTTTTACACAGAATATCTTTCGCACGGTGGTCGACGACGGTGCCTCGACATGCATTATGTTGTTGGCATGTTGGAAGGCCATTGGCCAACCCATTTTGTCTCCATCACCTACTCTCCTCACTGCTTTCAACAATCGTTCATTCCGGCCACATGGCATCGTTCTTTCCTTCCCCGTACAGTTAGGAGGGAAGACCGTGTGTGTCGAAGTAGAGGTAGTCGATGCTCCCCTCGACTATAATGTCTTGTTAGGATGGAGTTGGACTTATGCTATGCAAGCTGTGGTTGCTACAGTTTTCCAGGTCTTGTTGTTTCCACACGAGGGTCGGATAGTGACTATTGATCAATTGTCTTTCTCCAGACCAGACCCAGCTTTGGGGGCATCCATAGTCCCGATGATTGATAATCCTCAACCAAGTGTCGTCAATGTAGGAGTTGGCTTGTGCCCATCCTTGATGGGTACCTTTGATTACCCACCTCCTCGGGGCGATATCAAATTTATATCTAATCACCATAAGTTTGATATTTTTCAAGTTTCATTGTTCTGCACGACTTACTTCGAGGATCCATGGATTCTTCCTTCCCCATCGGCCATGATGGATGAGACAAGGCACTCAGGCATGTCCATTCCCTTGTCTGCTGCTGAAGTAGCATACTCTTTAGTCCAGCAGGCTTCATCTAACACCGATCCGACCCCTACACAAGAGTTAGGTCCTTTTCTAGAGCCCATTTGCACTCAGGGTTATCTCACTAACGTCCATTCGTTAGACTTAGTCTTACCTTCAGATGAAGCAGTAATCGAAGAAATGACTAGTTCGGACAAACCTTGGGAAGATCTTCATCACAGATCATATTTTCTCCCAGATTTAAACCGAATTGAATCAGGAGAATTCACTGTGACCATGACGGGAGGTCAGCCATGTCCTATTAATCTCTTAGCTACACATGAAATTTATGCTGAGGGAAATATGACAACTATCATTGAAACTATACCAATCAACATCTCCCAAAACCCTGGCGTCATGGAGAACATCTTCGTCGGAGTGGATCCCGAAGAGATTCAAATCTACACAGATCTTTTCAAGGAATTTCACAACATTTTTTCCTGGTCTTTTGAGGAAATGCCAGGTATCGATCCAAAAATAGTTGAACATGAAATCACAACGTATCCTGATGCCAATCTTGTTCGACAAAAACTGTGTCCAGTTAATCCCAAGAAAGTAGCAGCCATCAAGATTGAGGTTGAGAAATTGATAAAGGCATGTTTTATCTATCCTATCCATTTGACTCAATGGGTGTCAAATCCTGTGCCGGTCAATAAAAAACAAGGCACGATTCGTGTATGTATCGATTTCCATGATTTGAAAAAGGCATGTCCTAAAGATACATTTCCAACACCGTTCATCGACCAGATCATTGATGAATGTGTTGGTTGCGAAGCCTTTTCTTTCATGGACAATTTTTTGGGATATAATCAAATCCAAATCAAACCCGAATACCAACACAAAATGGCATTCATTTGTCCATGGGGTACATTCGCATATCGTAAAATGCCATTTGGTCTTAAAAATGTTGGTGCCACCTTCCAGTGGGCCATGTATTTTTCTTTTCATGATCTCAAGCATATAGTCAAGGCCTATCTAGATGATTTAGAATCACGATCTCGCAAGAGAACAGATCATCCTACACACCTTAGACTAATCTTCGAATGTTGTCGCTAATTTAGGATTCGCTTGAATCCAAACAAGTGTATCTTTTGAATAACATTAGGATGTTTGCTAGGTTTTATTGTATCAACAATAGGGATAATGGTCGATCCTCTCAAGGTGGAGGCAATAATCCAATTTCCCCCCCCCCCCATGCACAATTCTATAACTTCAAAGTCTACAAGGCAAGGCAAACTTCTTACGATGCTTCATCGACAACTATGACGAAATCGCCAAGGGATTTATGCATTTACTGAAGAAAGACATTCCTTTTTACTGGGATGAAGTCTCTCAACGCTCTTTTGACACATTAAAACATGTCCTCACAACTGCGCCTCTGCTATGACCACCTAACTATAACAAAGATTTATTATTATATCTAGCTGTCCTAGAGTCAACCATTGACAATTTTTTAGTTCAAGAAGATGATTCTCTCTCAGAATACATGATATATTACCTGAGCCGAGGCCTTGTATGATTGGAACTCAATCATTCTCATATCAAAAAACTTGCGTTGGTAGCAGTTCATGCTGTTCAACGGTTCCATCATTATGTTCTATTTCGCAAGACCACCGTCATTGTTGTCATGAATCCATTCCAATACATGTTGACATGATGGGTTATAGGTGGAAAAATTAGTATATGGATAGTCATCCTTTAGGAATTTGACTTAGACTTCATTTCAGCAAAGTCCAAAAAGTCTTTGGTCTTCGCAGAGCTTATTTCAAAACTTCCAGCTGAGTCAGGTGACGTTGTGCTTGAAGAATTGCCTATCCGGGGAGATATGTTTTTGATCACATCTTCAGATCCCTGGTACGAAGATATACTTATCTATCTCTAGACTTTGAGGTGCCCCACTTCTGCTTCTCATGATGAGCGTCGGCGTATACGCCATCAGGCTAAGAGTTATCTCATACTCAATGATACGTTGTATCAGAGAGGTGTAGACTGCATCTTACGTCGATGTCTCACACATGAGGAGGCAGTCATCGTGCTCAACGATTTCCATATCGGAGCTTGTGGCGATCATTTGTCTGGGTTGACAACAACCCAAAAGATTCTACAAGCAGGTTACTTCTGGCCCACACTTATCAAAGATTGTATAGAATCAGTCAAGAAGTGCCATCCATGCCAAGTCTTCTCTCGGAAGATGAGGGCACATCCCACTCCTATGTTTCCTGTCATGACAATTGGTCCCTTCACCAAGTGGGGGATTGATCACACTACTTGCAACCCCCCATCAGCAAGGGGGCACCACTATATCATCGTCGTTGTATACTACTTCACTAAGTGGGTCGAAGCTATGCCAACATTTAAAGATGATGGAGAGACTACAACTCTCTTTTTATTCAACCAGATCATAGGAAGGTTTGGCATCCCAAGAGAGATTCTTATTGACCATGGCAGTCACTTTTAGAACCAAATGATGACTGAATTAACATCAAATATTGGGTTATGGCAAGAGCATTCATCACGCTACTACCCCCAAGCCAATGGACAGGTGGAAGATGTAAACAAAATTCTTAAGACTATTCTACAACAAACTATCAACTCAACCAAGTCAAATTGGCATTTGATGTTATACTCGACATTATGGGCTTACCGAACATCTGTTAAGACTACAACCAGTTTCTCACCTTTTCAACTCGTCTACGGGTTGGAGGCAGTCTTGCCCACCGAATGTCAGTACACCTTGAGCAGCTCAATGAACAGTGTTGTGATGCGGCCCTAGCCAATGAGGCTCACAAACATAAGGTCAAGTTTCAATATGATAGGTTCGTTCATCCTCGGATTTTCTCTGAAGGCGGCCTTGTCCTGGTCTATGACCAAGATAAGGACCCCCTGGGGGTAGGAAAATTCAAACCCATGTGGTTCAGACCCTTCATCATAAAAGTGGTATTAAAAAAGGGTGCTTATCATCTGGTTGATTTTGAAGGAAATGCTTTGGCGGAGCCTGGAAATGGGCTCTACCTCAAGAAGTATTACTCATAGGCAGGTCATTGTGGGTAACTTTTTGTAACATATGTATAGTCTTTTTACTATTACTTTTTAGTTTCTTGTAAGTGTTATGGACATGTCATTGATGTTATCTTTCATCAATATGGAAAATGTCAAGTGATTTCGAGGTGTTCATTGGGTATGCAGATGGTGCTAGTCATCACACTCGGAGGCTTGCCTCTTTGGTAATCTTTACACCTCAGGGCCAGTTGTTATCTTCCTGAGGTATATGCTTAGGTGACACCACAAATAATGTTGCCGAGTATAACACAGTTATTGAGTTGGTTTATGATGCCTTATCATTGGGTATCTCTCATCTTCGGGTCTATCTTGATGCTCAAATGGTTGTGTCACAACTAAACAGAGTATATCGGGTTCATGATCCAACTTTACACTGACGATTCCTTAAGGTACGTCTCTTAGAAAAAAACTTTGATTATATTACATATTTTCATGTTTCTAGGAGATTAAACCAAATTACAGATACTCTAGCTAATCAAATTTTAGATTGGCATCTTACACACATATGAAAGTACATTGACATAAGCATGTAAATACATTTTTTCACATGTGATCCATAAGACACAAAAGATCAAAAAAACCATATATAACATCATTAAACAACCAGAGTACATAGATGGACGTAAGCGCCTAAAAAATGGGACTAATAATGAGTCAGAGGGCTTATGCCCTCAACAAATATATACAACTAGTGCTCATGGCACAAAAAAATTCTAAATAGGTTCAGGGCCTATGGGCCCTATTATAATAGTCCATAGCATGGGCTAAACGCCTAAACAATCAGACCCATGTCCGAGGTGCCCCCACTACACGAGGCTGCATGGATGATAGCAGGTCCTCTATCTTTGCCATTGGGACTGTACGAGTGAGTGTAGTGAAGTTTTGTTCAACTCGTCTAAGGACCCTCTCAGCCTCCCCAGCTGGAAGGTTCCCTACTACTACTGCTCCCCCAGCAGCGACATCTATGGCTTCTGGCCGAGGATGATGCTTGTTCCGTGCATAATCAACATGTCACACGGGTCCCACATCTGCATGCAACAAACGTATACCCGTTAAATACTCTGGCATACAAAAAAATGATATATATAACAAAAATGACATAAAAATTACATATGCAAACAAAAAAAACTACAAAGGTGGAGACTTACCCATCTCCCCTCGCTCCTCACCAGGAGGCACGGGTATCTCAAGATCTCTAGAAAAATCTATCCCTGCATATGGGTAATCCTCGATCACATGGATCTGCCATGACAGCCAAGAAAATAAGTCATCATCAAAGGACTCATTGGTCCTTCCACCACCCTATCGCGACAGTAATACTGCCCATCTACACACTGCAGGGAAAGAGACCTGATGTCCTTGTACTACTTCTCGAGGACTAAAGCTCAAAACTCTCTCAAAGAAGAATGAACATAAAATCATCCTGAACATGAATCTCCTTTGTGTTCGCTATCAAAAATTTGTCAATTGCCTCTTCATGCACTCGAGCAGTGTGGTACGCCAGTCAAAAATCTGTGCATTCAAGCACTGGATAACACAGTTCATCTGTGCGCAAGACGCCTGATGCAAGGCCATTGAACCGATAATCCGCCCAATTAGTAATAATATCGCCTGCAGCGATAGGTTAGTGATCGTACTGATGGGTACCTGGGAGCCCGCACGGTCAGTCCCAGCCTCATAGTGCTCGGCTATCAGTTCTGATATCTTACTCGGTCCCACAGGAAATGTCATGAAGTTGACTAGTTCCCCTCTCCTTGAGAGGCCAGTCAAAAAATAGATATCCTCAATGGTGGGCACCAGTGATTGCCCCTCTAGCATAAAGGCCGCTGCATCAGGGTGCCAGTAGTCAATCAATGCATTCAGTAGCCTCTGTTGCGCTCACATAAATGGACACAGGAAGAACTTCAGTAAACCACATTGCATCAACACGACCACGACATTCAGATCTCCCACAACCAACTCACTGATTGCTTCATGCTCCCTTTCCCTCCACTGGACATACATCCTTCCAACACAACAAAGTTCAGGAGGGTCATTACTTGCCCTTTAATTCTTTTTTTCTACAAAAGGGTGGTCCACGTGAGCTATATAGGTGACAGTCGCATGTACACATGGGCAGCCTTTACTCTACCTGAGTGTACACACGGCCTGTCCAGAGATAGCCCACGTGTACATAGGGCCAACCTTTTAAAAGGTCGACGCCAACCCAAAATATGAAAGCCAATGCAAAATTGAAGAATTGAATAGCTAGATAAGGGATTTTGTACTTACTTGGTCCAAGAGGAAGTTCGTTTCGTCCACTGTAGCTCCCGGAATCACCGTTTTTAGCAAAGGGGGTATTTTGGCTCCAGAGTCAATTTCCAAATTAACAATAGTGATAATGAGCTTCCATCTTCTATTTATAGACTTTTTGGCGTCTTTTTGTCACTTTTTTGGCCTCCCTTATTAGTTTCTTTATACCAAAAACCATTTCGAGTGATTCAAGAGTTATATGGGAGGGATTTGATCGGGTATTGGGACACCTTTTTTGAGTTTTGAGAAAATTTTGACAGTCCATAACTTTTTTTCCAGGAATCAACTTGAGCATATAGGTTAGGTTACTATCCCGACTTTTGCGTCTCGTTGTCTTTTTCCTCTGCTATAGGATAGATCCCATCATGTTGTGACACAGAACCATCATATCTGCTTTATAAGTGTCACAACTTGGTAGTAGAGCTTACCATAACATGGATGCCCTAGGTAGGTCCTGGTTGCATTATGGTGTCCATGTTGTTTCTAAAACACTATAGGCTCGGGAGTCTGTATAGTCTTTCCTAAATATGAATTTGGGCCTCATTTTCATGATTCTTATTTACTCTTTGTCTCACCCTCAAGACTCCCAAAAATAACATGTCTCCTTTTAAGCCCTTTTCAGACCCTCTAAACATGAAAAGATTGTCGAGCGATCTTGTGGCCTTTCACGCTCATTAAACTGAAATTTGAAGTCACATCTGTCCGGCGGTAGTTTACCCCTTTTTTGGTCCAGACGATCAACTGTACAAACAAAGGTATACTCTATAGAAATTTCGTTCTTTAGAAGAGTACTCTCAGGTATAATTTTATCCATTTTTCGGGCCTAAGGGACTAAACTTACAAAAAAGAAACCCCCACGAAGTCCATAGTTAAGCTCTTTTCAGAATCCCTAAAATTGAAAATATCGTCTAGTGACCTTATTCTTTCACACTCATTAAATTGGTCCAGAAGAATATTCCTGATGGAGTCCATAGTTAATCTTTTTTCAGACTCCTTAAAAGTGAAAAAATGGTTGAGCGATCTTGTCCTTGTCACACTCGTTAAAAGGGTTCGGAATCGATGTCTAATCGGTTCTAGTTTACCCTTTTTTTGAACCGACTAGACTATCTTCGAAAAACGTACTTGAATGGAGTCTCCTTTTATGTTTTTTCAGACTCTCTAAATATAAAAAACCACTGAGATTACCTTCTCTGGGATCGTTAAACTTACATCGAAGGACCTTACCATTGTGTGTTTTATCAACCACATTTGCATACCTTATCCACCAACCTTGTGACAGTTTGCTTCTTCGTTTTAACACCTTTGGCCGCCGGAGGAATTTTCCCGAGTATCATTTTACTAGAACATCAGTCTTGTCCTTGTGACTTGTTCTTGTATGTTTGCAATACTCTTTCCTCCATTGTAACGTAATATTTCTTTATTCTTTTTCAACAATTATTGAAAAGAACAAAAAAATTCAAATATACCCCAAAAAGAGGAAGGGAGAAGTATTTTCTTTATTGGCATCATAATGAGTCGCCCTTGTATAAAGCACATTTTTCCGTTTTTTCATCAGAATATGGGATGTAGCACGACCTTAGGAATATTTTCTCACTATATAGAGTTGTTTCCTCCACCGTTTGGTTATTCGTCCAAACATATGGAGAGTTTGTGTTGCTTCCTGCTTCGTAGACTTATGATTAACATACATGTTGCCTGAGTCTCATCACTTGTTGTGTTATTTTCCAAGGGAAGTTTTTCACTAATCCTGAGTCATCCCCTCTGCAATATGTCTCTTGTCCACATACCTAGCCATCCTAGACATCCAATCAAGTCCTTGTTTGAAATCACTGAAGCCTTCAGTCTGATCATCAAAATTATCAAGTCCATGACCAAGGAGCCGTCAAAGACCTCTGGGTAGTGCATACATACAACCATATTACACTCCTACCCAAGTTTTGTAGATTTTGAAGTTGTTTCTCGAGCTCTGAATATCTCATCTCCAGCCATCAGGCCGAATCAGCTTCTGGAAGATGGATACTCTATATGTATATCTTTCTGATTTCGAGATGTATCTCCGCTATGTATTATTTGTGGCTACTCTTTATAGTTATTTGACATGGATCTACAGTGTATTTGATTGGTATCCATGGTTCTATTCTTATCCCGAGCATGGGTATGCCTGCCTCGGTGATACATTTGTTATTTTGCAGACGACACCTCCCAGTTCCTGATCCTTGGGCTCAATCGTTCAGCACATCAGTAAAGATTGATAATGTATTTCGGCCATCAGATGCTCTTCTGATCTCACACATTAGGGGGCATCTATTATAACCCTAAATTGCACCACACATGCTTACCTAGCATTAGGCCAACTCATATCCATTCTTTGCCAAAACACTGTTGAACAACTCTTTGAAAATCCTCTTGAATAAAGGCCCACATGCCCTAGCTCATTCCTGCATGCGTGTACATGCTGGCTGACGCAAAACAACCCGCATGGACTGAAAAAATCATGAAAAATGGAAATTTACCTATGGAAAAAAAGGCTATGGGTGAGTTAATTGAAACTCCTGTCCATGCATGGCCGAGGGTTCGTCCAAATACCTAGCTCCTCCTAGATTATAAAAGAAGGGGTAGGGGTACCATTTGGGGAAGGAAAAATATAGAAAAGAAACTCTGCCCATTTATGTATTCCATTGTCCCAACTCTTTAGACTTTCCTAATGCCAAAGGAGATTTAAAGCAAAGAAGTTGAAGGATAGAAGAAGAGGAACCCAGGATCAGGTTCAAGGAGCAGTGGCCGGTCTCAAATTTTGTAAGTTGACTCATTTTAATTAATAAAGAGAATGCTTTTCTCGTCCAAATTCATGAACGTTTTATGTTTTGATTAGTTTATGTTTGATTTCTAACCCGTTAGTATATAAGTAGCATGCATGCATAGTTATTTCTCGTCTTGAATGCAGGTCAGCTTTGGAAGGAGCATTGCGAACAAGTAATCAAGCATAATGGATGATCGACATCAAACGCCGGTAACGAGGTAGGTTGATCTTTCCATGCATTTACTAAGAAAAGGGGATTTAAATATAGGGATGAAGGTAGAGAATAATTTCTATTCAGTCATATCTGCATGGAAAGTATGAACTCTATTTGCTAGTCCGTAGGGTGTTTTTCCCCAACAACAATACAATACACTCTTGGATGGTAATCAAGTTCCCAATTTTCACCTCCAGGATGCCCTGCTTTGTCACCTGGGACACCTTTGTGTTCCTTCAAGAGAGTGTGCCAAGATGAATTTGGAGGTGCACTACAGTCGATTCACTGGGCACTTTGGGGTCGAGAAAACCATGGCAGTAGTGCATAAGTATTTCTATTGGCCGAACCTTCGACAGGATGTTAAAAAGTACATCAAGTCTTTCACTGCTTGCACCATTGCCAAAGCGACCATCAAGAAGCAAGACCTCTATTCTCTGCTTCCTACCCCCAGTCAATGTTGGGAATCCATCTCTATGGATTACATGTTTAGCCTTCCTTATACTAAGCATGGGAATGATTTTGTTTTTGTGGTCGTCCACTGATTCTTGAATATGTCCATTATGATGGCCTGTAAGAAGAATATCACAGTAGAAGCCACTGCTAAACTCTTCTTTGAATGAGTGTGGGTACACTTTGGGATCCCACATAGGAAAGAAGGTTCCCCAGTACATTTTGGTGCAACCTATGGTCGATGCTGGACACCAAGCTCACCAAGTCCGCAACTTTCCATCCGCAAACGGATGGCCTGACAGAGGTCATCAACAGGATGATCGTACACATTCTGTGCATGTAAAATTCAAAAAATCCATGCAAATGGGATGAGAGCCTCCCCTATGTACAACACATATACAACCGACCTCTCCATAGCTCAACCAACCACAACCTCTTTCAAGTAGGCTTGGGATTCCAGCCACTATGTCCCATTGACATAGCCATGCCATTTTTGGCTACTAAGGAAGATTCATCTCATGTCCAGTTTGAGGATAACAAGGAAAACAACTTCATTGAGCACATTAAACACATCTACCAACAGTTTCATGGCATCTTGGAAAGATCCAATGCTAAGCACAAGAAACGACATGATCAACATCGGGTTCCACACAACTTCCAGGTGGGCGACAAAGTGTGGTTGCAATTGCAAAAGGAGCTCCTCGCTGGACCCCACCACAAGCTTCGTCTGCTCCAATATGGGTCGTACACCCTCACCAAGGCTATAGGGGACAATTCCTTTGAGCTCATCATTCCACCATTCCTTAGTATACACCCAGTTTTCAATGTGGACCGTCTTTGGCCCTACTTTCCACCTCTACTAGACACATCCGACATGGCACAACAACTCACACCAAAAGAGTTAAATCCAGACTACATGGAAGAATCCATAACTAATCAGATCATGTATACATAGATCAAACACACCCGACAACAAAGGATACCACTATATAGTGTTTTCAAAGCAAGCCAACTCCTTCACCAAGGCAAGTGGCTCACTAGGAACCAAGTTCAACAAAAGTTTCCTCATCTCATGGAGGAACTCAATGCAATGGAGAAAATTTCTTCCTAAGGGTGGAGGAATGATCCAGGTGGATATTGGTGGCCACCCACCTATTCCACTTGGACCCCCGCCATTTCTTCTTTCAGTTTTTCAGTTTCCGCACAGTTTACTATTTTTAGCAGTTTTTTGGGTCCTGAACTTCCAGAGCCGTTTTGAGGCCCTAAATGACGTTTCTTGGGAAAATGGGGAATGGATATAAGTTTAATGTTGCACACCCAAAAGTTGTATTCCTTAGATAGATATTTATAACAAGGTATGGAATGCGTCAAATGGAGATCGTATGCCAAAGTTACGTCCCCGAGAAGTTGATGTACCAACTTACCCAAACGAGGCCCATAGTATTGGCGTTTCATCTCCGAGGGTTAGTTATTTGGATGTTTATGGTTTTACTTTGTTTCTCAATAATAATAGGCCTTCGAGCCTCATTGTAACATAGTTCAGAGGCTAGTATCCACCACATCTCTTCTCAGAGATAACATACCAACAACCTAGCTAGTTTATTTCCATTCTGTTTGTAAGCATATTTCAGTCATTTGTTATTAATGAAATGAAGTCTTATTTCCACTACATCTCTGCATTTATGTGTATCTATATATTTCATTGTGTTCCTACATAAATCTGGATCAGTGGTATCAGAGTGGTCTGCTTGTTCTCAATCCTTCTTTACATGTCCCCAACAAGGTCGGGGTATAAGGAGTTGGGGCTCGATTTGGTTGAACCTTTGCAAGATCAGCCTTGCAAACCCCAACAACCACCCATGGGGGAAGAAAATAAATATGAGCAAACGGTATATCCTATAAAAATGTTTCTCGAGGAGGCACTCGAGAAACAAATTAATGCGATGATGGACAACTTTGACTAGATTCTTCAACAGATTCCCACTCGTGGCAGATAGACATCCAACAATCACTCTGGAGGTGTCACTACTTTTAAGGTACAAGTAAAATTTTAAATTCCCATATTTGAAGGACAAATAGATGCAAATGTCATAGATAGATGGTTGAATCTATTAGAAGGATATTTCTCGATTCATGACTTTTTCGACTGAGAAAAGATTATTTTTTCACTCCTCAAAGTTGTCCCCCGTGTCAAAGACTGGTGGGAAACCTACTGGGAGAAACACGGTGAGGGGGAACCCTCTCTATTCTTGGTCACACCTACTCGGAATTCTTTACGATATGCCATCAAGGAACACTATTATCCCATGGGGAGCTATGAGGACAAATACATACAATGGACTACGTTGCGGCAGTAAAGGAAGATGTGCATGAGATGACGAATCAGTTTCTTACCCTACGCACAAAGTTGGGTATCAAATATTCAGAGAAACATTTGGTGTTAAAGTACCATAGTTTTCTGCACATATACATTCAGGAGGAAATGGAGTTCCTTGACATCTCCTCACTTGGTGTGGCATACTGATATGCTGTCAAGATTGAACAGAAGTTCAAACAGAAGAAGAGAGGCTTTGTGTTTGCGAATTAGAAGCAAGGGAAAGGTACCCCCAAACCACAGAACAAAGGACCAATACAAGGCGGGGTGGCCTAGGAAAACCCACCAAAGACATAAGAAAAGAGCAACACCATGAAGCCAAAAATGGACATGGGGAAGTGGTGTGAGTTCCATAAGAGCTCCACTCACAACACAAGTGAGTGTCGAGCCAAGCAGTCACTGGTATCCGAGTTGAAGGCTTATGAATCAGATGCATTCTCTTACTCTGAATCAGAACCTGACAAGGGAAATGACAGGGGGGAGTAGATTATTGATGCAGAGCCCATTGCCACTGTTTCCACCATGAAGATCCAGAAGGAGGAACCAGAATATCCAAAGGAGGCGGAGCATCTCTTCCATTCCAAGATGTGGGTAAAGGGTTCCCCATTCAGTTCATTGTTGACAGCGGGAGCCAGAAGAACCTCATTTCAGTAGAGGTCATGAAGTGGCTGGGCTTGCCGACGAAAAAATACCCACAACCATACACCATCGGATGGTTGCACCAAGGATGGGACCTCTGCATCAGCCAGCAATGTCACCTTCCCTACAACATCAATCCCTTCACGGATGAGGTATTATGTGACATTGCTCCTCTTGATGTTTCTTATGTATTATTAGGCCAATCGTACTTGTGGAAGTAACATGTCGTGTATGAGTCTAGGCCTCATGCTATTATTATCAGTTTGGGCAATAAGTTGTACATGATACCAGAGAAAGAAGCACCTACCACCATCTCTTTGGTTACTGCAAAACAATGTAGTAAGCTCATTTCCAAAACCAAGAAATTTGTTTACCTGATGATCCACCCTCAAGGAAAGAGGAATACTGTGGCCATGACCTATAGATAGGGCCCCCCTGCATGACAACAACAGATGGATAAGGTCATGGAGGAGTACGAGGACATCTTCACCTCCCCCGCAAGGGTGCCTCTACATTGCTAAGTCAAGCATCCTATAGATCTGACCTCAGGTGTGCCACTGCCCAATGCCTATCTATCAACACTCTATTCTAGAGAATGAAAAAATCAAGAGGCAGATTCAGTAAATGTTGCAGAAAGGTCACATCCGGCCGAGTTCATCACCCTGTGGGAGCCTGATCGTGTTGGTGCAGAAGAAGGATGGGACTTGGAGACTCTGCATTAACTATCAGGCATTGATCGAGATCAATGTCCAGAATAGGTACCCAATCCCACGGATTGATGACCTTCTGGACCAACTCAAGGGGGAGAAATATTTCAGTAAGATTGATTTGAAGTCTAGGTATCACCAGGTACCAATCGAACCCTTTGATGTGTGGAAGACTGCCTTCAAATCCAGGGAGGGCCTTTTCGAATGGTTGGTCATGCCTTTCGGGTTGACAAATGCCCATACAACCTTCACGAGGCTAATGGATGACATCCTATGGCCATTCACCAACTCATTTTTAGTGGTGTACTTGGATGACATTCTGATCTTCAGCCAGACTTGGAAAGATAACCTCCACCACATCCGACAGGTCCTCCAAACACTACGACAACACAAGTTGTGTGCCAATTTGGAGAAATGCACTTTTGGCATGACCCAGTTTCAATATTTGGGATACATTATTGATGAGCAGGGGGTTCATGTGGATCCAACAAATATCCAAGTCATTCAGGATTGGCCAGCCCCAACCACCCTAACAGAGCTCCGCATCTTTTTAGGTCTTTCCAATTTACACAGCAGGTTTGTGTTTGGATTCTCTCATATCACTTGGCCCTTGAGTCAAGTCACCAAGGAAGGAGCTAAAGAAAAATTCTTTTGGTCTAAATCTAAACAGAAGGCATTTAGGGAGTTGAAGCATCGCCTCTTCTCTACACCAGTGCTCACATTACCAGACTTGCAAGAACCATTTGAGATCCAGATAGATGCCTTTGACTATTATATTGGGGCAGTCCTTACTCAACATGGGCATCCAGTGGCATATCACAGTGAGACACTTTATGACATAGTCCGGAAGTATCCCACTTATGAAAAAGAAATGTATTCCATTATGTAGGCTTGTCAACAATGGAAGAATTACATTTTGGGAAAGGAAACGGTCATCCACATAGACGACCAACCCCTATAGTTCATATAGACACAAGAGAAGTTGTTGAACGATCGCCATCATATGTGGTCCACATACCTGCAATAGTTTCATTTGAACATTAAGTACAAGAAAGGATGCACCAATAATGTTCCAGACTACCTCAGCCGACCACCCATCGTGGCACTAACCACTGTGTTCAACTCTTGTGGGCATGAGACTTTTGATTAGATGCTTCTCTACACAAGTGATCCAGAATTCGTCCACACATACAATACGCTGTTGGAGGGTAAGCAAGTTCCCAATTTTCACCTCTAGGATGCCCTGCTTTGTCACCTGGGACACCTTTTTGTTGCTTCAAGTGAGCGTGCCAAGATGATTTGGGAGGCACACTACAGTCAGGTCATTGGGCATTTTGGGGTAGAGAAAACCATGGCAGTACTGCAAAAGTATTTCTATTGGCTGAACCTTCAACAAGATGTCGGGAAGTACATCAAGTCCTGCACTGCTTGTGCCATTTACAAACCAACCATCAAGAAGCAAGGCCTCTATAATATGCTTCCTACCCCCAATCTACCTTGGGAATCCATCTCTATGGTTTACATGTTGGGCCTTCCTTCTATTATGCATGGAAATGACTGTGTTTTTGTGGTCATCGAACGATTCTCAAAGATGTCCATTATGATGGCTTGGAAGAAGAATATCACAGCACAAGCCACTACTAAAATCTTCTTTGAATGAGTGTGGGTACACTTTGGGATCCCACAGTCTATCATCTTAGATCAGGATAGTAGGTTCCTCAGTACATTTTGGTCCAGCCTCTGGTCGATGCTGGACATCAAGCTCACCAAGTCCATAACTTTCCATCCACAAACTGATGGCCAGAGAGAGGTCGTCAATCGGATGATCGTACACATTATGCATTGCACATGTACAATTCAAATAATCCACTCACATGGGATGATATCCTTCCCTATGTACAAAAAAACTACAACCAGGCTCTCCATAGCTCAACCACGCATAACCCCTTTCAAGTGGGCCTAGGATTCCAGCCACTATGTCCGATTGACATAGCCATGCCATTTGTGGCTACTCAGGAAGATTCAGCTCATGTCTAGTCTGAGGTTGACAAGGAAAAAAACTTCATTTAGAACATTAAAAACATCCACCAACAAGTTCATGACATCTTGGACATAGCCAATGTTAAGTACAAGCAATGACATGATCAACATCGGGTGCCACACAACTTCCAGGTGGACAACAAAGTGTGGTTGGATTTTCAAAAGGAGCACCTCGCTGGACCCCACCACACGCTTTATCCACTCGTACACCCTTACCAAGGCTATAAGGGACAACGCCTTTGAGCTCAGCATTCCACCATTCCTTAGTCTGCACCCAGTGTTCAATGTGGACCGCCTTCGACCCTACTTTCCACCTCTACTAGACACATCCGACACGGTAGAACAACTCACACCAATAGAGTTAAATCTAGACTGTATGGAACAAGACATAATTGATCAGATCATGGATACATAGACCAATCACACCTGACAACAAAGGATACCGCTATATCGAGTTGTCAAAGAAGGCCAACTCCTTCACCAAGGAAAGTGGCTCACCAGGAACCAAGTTCAATAGAAGTTTCCTCAGCTCGTGGAGGAAATCAATGCAATGGGGACCATTGATTCCTAAGTGGGGAGGAATGATCCAGGTGGATATTGGTGGCCACCCACCTATTCCACTTGGACCCCCACCATTGCTTCTTTCAATTTTTCAGTTTCCGCACATTTTACTATTTTTAGCAGTTTTTTGGGTCCTGAACTTTCAGAGATGTTTTGAGGCCCTAAACGACGTTTTTTGGGAAAACGGGGAGAAACATGGATTATGGATCAATATTTATCACCCAAAATTTGTATTCCTCGGAAAGATCTTTCTAATGATGTATGGAACGCATCAAACGAAGATCATATGCCAAATTTATGTCCCAATGAAGTTGATGTACCAACTTACCCAAACGAGGCCCATAGTCTTGGCATTTCATCTCCGAGGGTTAGGTCTTTGGATGTTTAGGGTTTTCCATTGTTTCTCAATAATAATAGGCCTTCGAGCCTCATTGTAACTAAGTTCAAAGACCAATAGCTTCCACATGTCTTCTCAAAGATAAGCTACCAACGCCCTAGCTAGTTTATTTCCATTCTTTCTGTAAGCATATTTCAGTCATTTGTTATTAATGAAATGAAGTCTTATTTCCACTGCATCTCTGTGTTTATGTGTATTTCTATATTTCATTGTGTTCCTACACAAATTCAGATCAAAAGAAAAAGGAATTCTTAGCTTTGATTCATGGTTTAGCTTTCCATTCTTTCATTATTTTGTTATGAAGATTGATTTGATTATTGTAATGTAAGATTGTTTCATTTGCATGAGATCACATATGTTATTGTGTCATTCAACTCTTCACATGTATTTTCTTTTCCTTCATCTATTTCGCCATTCCTAGATTAATTTTATTTCCACAATTTCTCATTCCTAGATTAATTTCATTTCTACAATTTCCCATTCCTAGATTATTTTCATTTACACAATTCAATTCCAAGCTATGTGTTTCAATTTCTTGCATTAGATTAATGATTCAATTTCAGTTGTAGCTTAAACATTAGATTAGATTAGTTCTGCTTCATTCCTTTATATACATTGCATGTGCTTAATAACTTTATGAACCTCGGATTGACAATTAGATAGTTGGGCAAGTACTACAACTCATTTAATACAACATTAGTTCAGCCCAATATAACGACTGTCGTTCCCTTTTTACGATTGTTGTTGCTTTTGAAGGCCATGTTGTTCATTTGAATGGAACAACTATCATTCCTTTTGTTATGAATGTTTTTCCTTTGCAGGGGTTACATCTATGGAGGACGGGTATTGAAAACGGAAGGTAAGAACCTACATAGGCAACAAGTAAAACACTTATGCCAACGCCTACCTTTGGATGATGTCAGCGCCTACCTTCAGATGATGCATAGAGGTTTTTCTTAGGACATCTTTAGAGCCCAACATTTCGGCGCCGTTGTGGGGGACACACCATGGATTGAGGTATTAGTTTCTTTTTCATTTCAATTCATGCAAGTGTGATCTATATGTGTTGGTAAGGGGTCATAGAAGCTCGTGAGAGGAGACTGCTCATGTTGTCCCTACCAACTAGGTAAAAGAAATTTCAATTTCTGAAATTTCAATTTATGCAAGAGTGTTTAATTCATGCAAGTGTGATCTAGACATTTTGGTAAGGGGTCATAGAAGCTCGTGAGAGGAGACTCCTCATGTTCTCCCTAACAACTAGGTAAAAGTAGTTTCAATTTATGCAAATTTCAATTTATGCAAATTTCAATTTATGCAAGAGTGTTTAATTCATGCAAGTGTGATCTAGACATTTTGGTAAGGGGTCATAGAAGCTCATGAGAGGAGACTCCTCATGTTCTCCCTACCAACTAGGTAAAAKTAGTTTCAATTTATGCAAGAGTGTTTAATTTCTACAAGTGTGATCTAGACGTGTTGGTAAGGGGTCATAGAATCTCATGAGAGGAGAATCCTCATGTTCTCCCTACCAACTAGGTAAGAGTAGTTTCAATTTCTGCAAATTTCAATTTATGCAAGAGTGTTTAATTTCTGCAAGTGTGATCTACATGTGTTGGTTCTAAGGGTCATAGAGTTTCTTCAGTGTAGATTCCTCACTATCTATATCAACTATCAAGAGCATTTAACTTCTGTAACTGTGAAGAGTAATTGTTTTATGTTTCAGTAAGAGTGATTTTATTTAAGTTTTTTTTAATTTAGATTTCAGTTTTGGGTTCTATAAGAATCTTTTCTTTTTAACATGGTTTAACAATGAATGTCCTCTTGGAATTTCTCACTTAGATCTTGGCAAATATCATGGTTTCCTCTTTCCTGGAAGAGGAGATCTTGACAAGGATCAAAGATTCAAATACTCCTCCAAAAACAATTTAAGATCCAACATCTGGAGACTCTTATGCATCTGATGATGAACAATTGATTGAAAAAGAGATTGAGGAAGATGAAGAGGAGTTACAACATGATCTGAGTGAGGGACAACGTGCCTATGAAAGCCTGATTGAACGACAGTTTAAAGAAAGTACTAGGTTAGATTCATTTAGTTTTTCCTTTTATTTTCTTAATTTACAGTTTCAATCGCTAATTTCTCACATTCATACATATTCCCGACTGTCATTTGCAAAATTGAAAGATAACATATTTTTATTACTATTGCGTGTATGGCTACATTGGTTATTTGACTAGACGTAACTAATCTCTCATTTTTAATTAGCATAGTGTAGGTAGGATTCTATTTTCAATTTTTTTTTATTTGTTAGAATAAGTATGCTCTCAAATAAGTATGCTCTCTTCCTACGCCTTGTTGTGATCTGGAAGATCAGAAATTAAGGATCAAAGGAATGACTATGAGATGTTTTGAGGAATGTTTTGGTATTGTTGAAGATTTGAAAAAAAATATGTTTAAATCAATTTTTGTCTTCAATTTTCAAAATTAATTTGTCTCCATTTGCTAAAGAATTTGATTCAATTTGATTTGTCTCAAACGCTAATAAAATTTCTAGTTTTATTTAAAATATATATATATATACAAAAAAAAAAACTGCAAAAATTGAACTGAAGATATCTCACAAACCAGAAACTGGGTTCTCTTGATTTTTGAACAGGAAGTGCATTATGTTATGATAAAAAAACTTAGTAAATTTCAAGCCAACTTAGTACACGTTTTTCAATAAAATCAATATAGTCACCTTCATCCATTTCTCTTATATCTCGAGATCCATGCATCAAATGGCTATGATTTTTGGCGTGCAGAAGTATTGGGACCATAGAAACCTTCCCACAAAATTTCAGCCAAACCCAATACACGATTTTCAAGAAAATCAACATCATCACTTCCATCCATTTCTCTTATATCTCGAGATATGTGCATTATATGGCTTTGATTTTTGGTGTGCATAAGTATTGGGACCATAGGAACCTACCCACAAAATTCTAGCTGAATCCAATTTATAGTTTGTGAGAAAATCGTCTCTAAAGTTTGTTGTTACACCCCTGTAGCAGCCTGCAACAAAACCAATAATAATAAAAATAAATAAATCAAATGCAATATCACAATAATAAGAAATAGGCATAATAGATCTGATTTTATGGGAAGAGGTTATGGGGTCAAGCCCCATCCACACCACTCTTTATGCCATATTTTTAGTGATTTAATGCACTTTCTACGCATAGTCTTTTGAACATGGGAAACTTCACCAAGATTTGGCAATGATCTATTATGCGTTTTGTTGGAACTTGGCTATTGTTGGAGTATCCCCTGGTTTTAGCATCTGTGAGAACGAAAATGATATGCCTATAATGTTGATTGCATGCGAAAATAATGATTTTAATTTTGGGTGCTTTGTTTTCCATTTTTCTGTTAGTATGATTTCTATTTTTGTTTTTGTTTTCTTCCTTTGATATGTAATAAAATAAAAATTATGAAACCAAAAAAAAAACATTTCATTTGTTTTATTAAGAAAAACAATAAACAAATAAATAAAACCATACAAAATTTTTATTATGAAAATGAAAAATGTATGGATAAAGAAGTTCTTGTTATTTGTTTTAGTTCTGGCTTTACTTCGTGTTGTATATGGTCGAACAGGTAGTGGTATCTACTCATATGGTGATGATAAAAGTGTTTCCATAAACTCTTTAAGTGCAAGTGTCCACAAAGAGCACATTTGGATGCTTGTACAATTGCATACAAGCAATACTACCAATAAAAAAAAAATTGAAAACAAATCAAACATTCTAAAAATAAAAATTTGCAAATGGACTTTCACATTTCCTGAAAACATCATTAGAATCATGTTTTTATCTTGTTATACTAAAATTATTGTGAAGTCACTTCACCAGGTATTCACGAAGAGGATTGTCAAAAATGCACTATCACCAACCGGTAAAAACACATTTCATTCTTTTAATTTGGTTGATAGCATTAGCATTAATTTCTGCACTTTATGTTTTCGATATTCTCACACTATTTGTTGCATATTAGTGCTAATATTTTCTAGGTTTAAAGATAATCAAATTTCTTCCAAAGGTGATTTTCAAGACTCAAAAAAATTTTGAAAAAAAAAAACATGCTTTATAGACTGCTTGAAAGAGTTATTTTTCGTTCTACACATCATGGCATTTTCTGTTACACAATGACCATTCATAAAACCATTTTTCATCATGAATTATTTATTCCCCTCTCTCCTTCAAATCAGATTTGTCATCCATGTGTTGAATCCCATCTTCCATTGAAATTATCATTCATGACTTCACACATGCCTATCTTTCTGAGTCACATACATCTCTTTATCTTTTTCAGTTCAATTTTCCTTGTCAACAAAATTATCCAACTCCCTTTCCATGACTACATTTCCTTGCCATAAACATTATTGCTACTGAGATATTTCCTATAGTCCTACCAATATTTTTATCAAACTCACGTTAATTAATGTGGGATTCCTTAAGGCTCACCTTTCAACAAGTCTTTCTCCATCGAACTTAGCACCTTATCTGGGATATAGACTAGAGTTCATTTTGAGTACCTGGAGGCTTGCATGCCTTAATGGCAAGTTCTTTCATTGACAATCATGAGAATACATCAATGTCCCTTGATTGCTAGATATTCCAAGTGGTTCGACATCATCTCATTCATTCGCACTTCGCAGGATGTACTCAGGTACCTTGGCACTCATTGACATCAATGGTGAGGTGTCTCACATTGGTTAACTACATTCATCAATGGTCGGTAATCCAATGACTTATTTTCATGCTCAACATCGACACATTCATTCACATGACTAGAATTGTACCATTGGGTTTAGAAACAGGTGCAAACTATACACTTTTTCATGACTCCATCAGTAGTTGCAGTAGTATTTTTCAGCTATATGAGAGTACTACAATTCCACTTTCATACTTCCTCTTTTCCATGATTCATTCAACAACAATTTAGATTCCTCCACTTTACATTCTCTGATCCAGCATACAATAGTTGCAGCTACAACATTCACAGTTACATTTTCATGATCCTGCAACATTGACATCTTCCATGCTCCAGCAACTGCTTCAGCCATATTCCTATTGCATAGTTCATCAACATTTTGGGTAAGTGGAGGTATGTTATTTTCTAAACTTTAATCATGTAATTCCTCAACTGCTAGCAATGAATAATTTGGAAAATTCCCTCACCAAACTCAATTTCCATTTCCCTTCTATGACTTATTCCAGTTGCATGCGAACATGCAACTAGTTCAGTTGGAGGGTAGGGGACTTTATTCACTATCATTACTCCATTTTTTCACTACCATCATTCCATTTTTCCTCCCACTTTCCATTTACCAACATTTCTTTTCCAACGATACTCTGTTTCACTTTGCTCCATGAGAATTGATATACATATTGGCATGATTCACAAATATAAAAAAGGGATTTCTTATACTCAATGATGTTTCCTTATGCACATTTGATAGCATATATTTTCTAGTAAGAATATGGGCACATTATTATCATAACAACAAGAGAACAAATAAATGAAATGAATGTTGTTATCACAAGAACCACCATTCTTTATATTCATGGTTGTCACACAAGAACCAACCATAAGAAAATTATAGTTGTTACTCATGTAAATCCCATCTTGGAAACATTCATTATCATCACTCAAATTTGAACATTCAGATGCCAAAATTTCTTGAGAAGATCCATGCATGGTTGCATGAGGACATGCAACAAGTTAAGGTGGGGGATATGTTGGGGCTTAGAAATGTCATATTTTCATCCACCTTTCCCTTCATCATTCTTCACATTTCATCGCCCCATTAACTTTTCATGATATTATTTTCATAAATATACTTGGGTTTCACCTTATTATTCTCCACTTTATTAATTTTAGTATTTAAAAGGAATTTGTGATTAAATATTAGAAAATAGACATATTTTCATACATATCTCAAAAATATGTAAGCTTTGTAATGTGTAGGAATATGTGAAGGATTACAAAAGGACTTCTAGAATACTTCCTCCACCATTTCAAGATTTGAAGAGATAATTCAAGCCTATTCCAAGGAGAAGATCATGGAGATTTGGTTAACATATCTTATCCAAGATATATGAGAGATATGTGTGAGGATTTGAAGGGATTATATTTTGTAATAATGAAAAATTGGTTGAGAGAAAAGTGGATCTATAATTATGAGATGGTTATCTTATCTTCAAGGTTCTCATGTATAAAAGAGAGTTCTCTCTCTTCATGAGGGAGTAGTAGACATCGAGTAATTAGGATGGAATTAGAGTACTCATTAACAATAGTCATTAAGATTCAAGTAGAAATCTGGATTAGTATGAGAATTGTAATTTGAAAGAGAAAGGGATTCTTAGCTTTGATTCATGTTTTTGGTTTCCATGCCTTCATTATTTTGTTATGAAGATTGATTTGATTATTGTAATGTAAGATTGTTTCATTTGTGTGAGCTCACATATGTTGTTGTGTCATTGAAATCTTCACATGTTTTATTTTCTTTTCCTTCATGTAGTTCACCATTCCTATATTAATTTCATTTACGCAATTTTCCATTCCTAGATTAATTTCATTTAAGAAATTCAATTGAAAGTTGTGTGTTTCAATTTCCTGCATTAGATTAATGATTCAATTTTAGATGTAGCTTAAACATTAGATTAGATTAGTTCCTCTTCAGTCTTGCATATACTTTGCATGTGCTTTGTAAGTTTATGAACCTTGGATTGAAAAATTAGATAGTTGGGAAAGTACTAAAACTCAATTAATACAACATTAGTTCGGCCCAATATAACGACTGACATTCCCTTGTTACGATTGTTGTTCCTTTTACAGGTCATGTTTTTCATTTGAACGAAACAACTGTTGTTCATTTTGTTACGATTTCTATCCCTTTGTAGGGGTTTCATCTATGGAGGACGGGTATTGAAAACGGAAGGTAAGAACCTACATAGGAAACAAGTAAAATTCTTGTGCCAGCACCTACCTTTGGATGATGCATAGAGGTTGTTTTTAGGACATCTTTAGAGCCCAACACCTGGCCAAATTTTTGGAACAATAGTAGTTAGATCATGTTTTACTAATAGCAAGGAATTATTCATAGGTTTGATGCTTTGGTCAGAGTTAAAAGGAATCATGTCAATAGTGTAATAATATTGGACTAATAATTGTTGCAAAAATTTGGAACTTAATTCTTCCTATCTATCACTTTCAGGTTTTAAGATATGGTACAATTTTCAAGTGCATTTGGTACTGTTTGTTCCGGTACTATTTTTTCTGGTACTAAGAAAATATGTTTTGGTACCAATATGATACTAATTCCAAAGTGATATGATCTCTGACTTGTACTTGACACTATTTTCACATCAGGAAATTGGAGGTATGGGATAATATTTTTTTGTTCTTTCTATCAAGAATCATGTAAATCTTGTGTTGAATTGTTCTTTACTCTCATGTACACCTTCCTCCTACACTGTTACACTTTTCCTACATGAATCATTCTTTCTATACTTAATAATATATTTTCACATTCAACTCTATATGATAATGGGTGTACCTATCTTATTATCCCACCATTCCAAAAGTTATTGATAATTGAAATATCAATTGAAAAGTGGTGACACTCTTATGCCTAGTACTAACCTAGTTTATTTAACAAGTTATTATCCAAGTTTCTCTTTATAAATTTTTTTTGGCAGGTATTGATGAAAAATTCAAGTGGTGGGCATCGACTGTAAAACCTTAATGAACTTTCATGAGAACCCTAATAGGATTAACTAGAGGGACCTCTTAGTCATTATCTGAGATGTTCCATTATACATTGAATAGATGATATTTAAGGCTAATCTGGATGATGTTACCTTTGGGAATATTGCAAGCAACTAGTTATGTGACAAATAACTCTAAAACACTCTCATACCACCTGCCTTCCTTACACTCTAAATATGTCAATGAATAATATACATCATTCTAAATATTTTGAGTAATATAGTAAAAGGAAGCATCAGGAAGTACAAATAAACCCATTGGGGTACTGAATAGGTCTGTTGGCAGTGGGACCATGCTTGTATGGTACTAAGGTAAACCCACCAGGGTACTGAACATGCCTACTGGAAGTGGGGCTATGCCGAGTAAAGGGAGTTGACAAATATAAATTGTCACACCTAAATCTAAACCCTTGAGTCTCATTCTGAAGAAATCATTATCAAATCAAGGCTAGGAGATGACCATTATATCTCTTGGATGATGTTCTTAAGAACCTTCAAGTATTCACTTTAGGGTCTTATCCTTAAAAGGTTTTCATAAAAGTGGGACCCTCAATATATGTAATTCATCCTATCTAATCAATAAGAGATTTATCTATATAAACTTGGATAAGATACTGGTTGGTTATCTTAGGGATGTATTCTTTATATGTTCCTCTATTCAAATGGGTTCTAAACTATACTTATATAAATTTTATTTTTAAGGTAATCAAGGCAGGGGAACTATTAGTCAAAATCATTATGAAAAATATTGACCGCTATCCTATCATGGTATTAAGAGTCATATTCGTCCGTTTCTCCTAATTATGATCCATAATGGATTTGGATAAGACTTCATGTCAAATCACTAACATATCTCATCTATTACTCATTACTCCACATGCTTAAGCATGTTGTTCGTACTACCTTGTTTCCATCATAATGGTAATTGAAAATTATTACAAAATTTTCTCCTCTGAATGGCGTCTCCATTCATATGAGCATCATTATAATAGTTATAGTGTAACGAACCTTCTTCATTATCGCTTCTTTGTTGCTCGAATTCATTATTTCATTCATTTTCGTTACATTTTACTATGCAAAACCTGCTACTCTATTCCAATACCAAAGCCCCCTCTTAGATAAATCCTGATTCATCGTATTAAACTGAACCTTCATTCCAATATAGGCGTGGGGGTTGATCTCCATGAACATGTGTTTATGGTGTTTCAAGAGACTGAGGAGTATGCAACATGTAGAGAAAAAATTGAAAGGGATGGATGGGTACTATTTCTAGAACAATTTTGAGGTCACCATGATGAAATTTCCGAGGCCTTTGTGTAGAGTTATAATGGTAATACTATTCAATTGGGGAGCTTGACACTGTAGGTGATAGGATCTTCTATAGCATAGGAAACTAGCTTTCCATTGGAGGGTGAGAAATATTTTAAGGGTATGGTGGTTGAACAAAAGCTCTGTCAGTTGTTCCTAATGCCCAAGCATTTTGATCTGGATTGGGCTAAGGGTATTCCTCGTCGATGGATCAAACCAGAGTATTGAACCATGCTTGGCATCTTGTAGATATTTATAGCCTATGAAGGTAGGTATACCATTACCTTCCTTTACCACTTAAGATTACTACTACATTCTAAAGGAGGTCCAAATATGAATTTTTCATACTTTTTATGGATGAGTCTATGTAAGATGTCTAGAGGAGTTAGGTCTACTTCCAAGAAAGTAGAGAAAAGTATCTATCACCGTGGCCTAATAAAATTGTTGGTTGTCTCTGAATTAAAGAAAAGAGGAAGCAACTAGAAATATTTCATTACCCAGGACTTTACCCTAGAAGAAATTATGGCAAGCCTTATTGAAATTACCCCTAAATCAGTAAAAAAAGGCAAAAAGGGGAAGGAGAGTTAAGAATCTAATATAAATATAGGAAGCAATAAAATAAGTGAGAAGCAACCAGGTAGGGAGACTGAAGATGTTGGGACTAGCAGCAAACCAAAGCAAAAGAGAATAATCAAAATAGTGGAAACCCCTGAATTGACAGTCAAAACACAAAGTAATAGTAAGCCTCCTATATAATTTAGTATTAGGGAAGAATCTAGTGCCAAATCCTCTACCCGAGAGAAGACCAAAGTGAAAAAGGAAAAACAGAATCATGAACCATCGTAAAAAATAAAGAAGATGTGTCTATTTAAGGAAGAAGATGAGGTTCCTATCACTCAAACTTGAGAGGTATTAGAAGAAAAATCCCCTATCAGTCTAGAGCTTACCCATAGGACTACTAGGAGCATGGTTAAAAATATATAAATATCTACTCTTCCAACCTTGCAAGAGGAACCAATTGATATTCTAGCTTCACCAGAGGTAGAGGATGAGACTATTCAGGTGTATGATGCAACAAATAAAATTGTTGCAAAAAATTTAAAAGAATTATCACTTGGATGCAAGGACAAGAAAAAGATTAGGAAATAGGAATAAGCCCTTTGCACTCTAACTAAAAAACAAATGAATATCAGGATACAAAGACTTCAAAAATAGAATGATAAGTTGAGGAAAGACATGATTGAGTATGAAGTCTTGGATGCACATATAAATAAGGAGAATGAATTTATTAAAGACCAGAATAAGAAGTTGCAAGACATGAGAGAAAATATTGCTATAAAACTTAAGAAGGTTGTTCAATTGGGTAGAAAGTGGAAAACATAGGCTAAAAGGCATAGATTACATTATAGAGTACTCAAAAGAGAACTTAAGGAAGTAAAAAGGATGGAACTTTAGGGTTGGACATCTTATCCCAAGCAGGAGATGGTTAACTTAACTTGAACTGGCGCAATTTTGAAATTTTGAAAACCATTGTTGCATGAGGCCATGCAATGGATAAGGCATGGGGGAAATGTTGGGTCTCCTTTTTGACATCCACAGTTACCTTACTCCTATGCCTTAAATTGATTCTTTTTCCTTAAAGGTATCAATAATCCACTCATTTTTCATGATGATATACCCATTTGACTATTCCTTGGTGTACATAAGGTAATTAATGATTAATCCTATGATTTGCATGGTTTGTTGATAGTTCTGATCATTATCTATATGATTCATTCCATCTAATAGTATTGTTGTGGAAATCGTAGCAAGATAAGGAATCCAGTACTAACAAAAACGGTATCTAGTATTCACACTCCATGTCATCCAGTACTCGTGATTCAGCTCATCTAGTACCAAAATGTTCTAGAAGCCATCTGGTACCAGAATGTTCCAGAAAATACTCTAGTACCAAAATGTTTCGGGTCATCCGGTACCTACGTCAATGAGCCATCTGGTACTTGAATCTGCAAATCTTAACGCCATTAAATGAATGGATATTTCGATGAGCTTGAGGATTCAATTGGTGGTTGAGATCACCTATTTTGAGTCTATACAATATTCTTGCATCATCATGCACTTTGTGTCATGAGGATGAAGTAATTTTCAAAACATGAAGATCATGTGTTAGATTTGATGCATTTATTTTTACATTATCTATTACCTCAATTGTACCTCGTGAAGTAATTTCCAAAATGAGAAGAGAATGTGTTAGACTTGATGAAATTACTTTTACATTATATATTATCTCAATTATATTGAGATGTTTGTCTTATAGAGAGGGCCTGTAGGTGACTGAAAAATAGTCGAATAATGTTATGCTGAAATATTTATTTATGAACATAATTTTTTGGGGAATTAATATGAAGAAGAATTTATTGATCCTGTACTTTCTTTAAGTCTATTATTTCATGATATATTTTAATCTTCCCCGTTGGTATCATTTATGGCCCATCGGTCCAACTTGGAGAGCTTATTATAAAATTGTAGTGTAAACATGGTTCCTATACTAGTGTGGTGTGATCCGATACTAGTTTGTAATCACCTTAAATTTAGTTGTTATTCATATTGTACTTAACATAATCCAATTGTTGGTTTGAATGATATGTGAATTGAGGTATGATGAGTGTGGTGCACCAAAACATTAAATAATTTATTTAGTTTACTTTCAACAACTTGTAGTGGTTAATTAGTTACATTTTTGAAGTGTGATTTTTGAATTTTCCATTTATCTCGAATTGTAGAAGTGTGTTAGCACCAAAGTAATATGATAATCCATATTTTTCATTACATGGATTGATAAATGGATTGTGTTTCCTGGTCTATTAAATTAAAAAGTTCCCTAGAAGATGTAATACGTTCATAAAGTGTTTGAGTTTGAATTTGTTCATATGTTGTATTTGATTGAGTGTGGAGAGGTAGATTGGAATTGATAAAGTGTTACGAATTACAAGAAGAGGATACCATTCACTCCTTTATATTTCATGAGCCAGTAAGTGGGAAACTCTCTTTCCTGTATCAAAAAGTTGTTGAATTATACAAGTGTGTTCTCTGTCAATATTTTTGAATGATAAGACTTAATTTAAGATAGAAGGATTTTCATTCCCTTAAATAGAAGGATTTTTGTTCCTTGAAGGTTTGATTATTTTTTGCATTGAAACAAAGTTTTATATTTATAAATAATATGTTTATCAGTTAGATTAATACCACCGATTTCCGACACATATAGTGTAGAAAATCTGTTGATTACGAATCATGGTTGACATATTAATGATTGGAAATATATTTTACATATAATTGCACCAAAAAATATATTAATTTTCTTTGGATGATTCATGAGTTTGAGTCAAGAATAAATTTTATTTTATCGATGTAGAATTTGATTCCATTGTTATAGTTGACATATAAAAATAATATACCAATTGGTGTAGAAAATATACATTTCTTTATGTTCAAGGAAAGGAGTATTTTTTGACATGTTTCCAACATCATTTGTAACACATTTATATGATTCTTCATTAAATGGTATATTGTCCAGTCATAGAAATATATAGCCATTGTCTTGTAAATGTACTCTTGGAAATATTTGACAAAAATTTGGGAGAACACTTCAAGATAATTTTTAATTCCAAGGGCATCGCCTTATATGAAAATAACCCAAATTATGACACAAAGGTGGTTCTCTCGATATTCCTAGAAAATAGGTAATTGATTGTATCCTAAAAATCCATCTATGAATGAATACAATTCATTCCCAACAACTTCATTTATAATTTCATTTTCAAACAATGTGGGGAAGAGGTTTGTAATTTTTAGGTTTTTCAATCTTATAAAGCCCACACAAATTCTCAGTTTCTTTGGGTCAAGTTTCTTGGGATGAACAACCAATAGACTAGCCGATTCAGATTTGTCTATGGGGTATATGATGCCTTATACCAACATACTTTTGATCTCTTTCTGAAAAATTTATTTATATTTATAAACCATCTTATAGGGTCTTTTTTTTTATAGATTTTTCTCCTAGAATCAAGTTGATATTTTTTTCTTCCATTTCCTTTACCGATCCTTTCAAATGTTTTTAATCCCTAAAAAAAACATCTTGATATTATTTCAAGAGGTTGACTATCTTAGTTTTCTTATTTTTAGTCCAATAGTTGCTAATGTGGGCCATTCTAGGTTGATTGTCATTTTATATGTCAACTTCTTTGATTTTAATCTTAGCATCCATCCATTTAGGTGGGTTTGATTTCTTTAGTATTCTTTCACTTTCACGAACTTCATTTTATGCAGCAAGAAAGTTGGCCTTTTCAATTTCTTGTGTATCAATATATTGTCATATGTTTAGTACAATTTTCACCTTTTCCCTACTTCTATATGATCCTTTCTCCACCTAAAACCCTTTCTTGGAAATCTTTCGTTCTCTATGTCAATGCACCGAGTAGTCTGGACATTTTGGTCATGGCATGATATGTAATTACAATTCAAGGTCAACCTGATGTATACCTTTTCTTTCCATTTCTCTGTGGTAACTTTGTCACTTGATTTCTCCATATAGTATTTGATTTTATTAACAACTTATTTTAAGTTAGATTCTTTTTTTAATGCAAAGTCTTAAATGAATTTTCTTTCAGCTATTTCCACAAAAATGTTTAACCTGAAGCTTCTTCCATATTATAACAGTTATAGGGTAAATCATCCATTGTATTAGGGAACGTATGCAGTCATACCCTCTCATCCTTATACTCTATTTTTTCCCATTCCATTTCACATTCTTCGATGTGAGTGATAGGTTTGGATTTTTCTATGTTCTCTACGACATATAACTTCTTCCCCTCGAAATTCTAAAAAAGACATGTAGTTGAAATTGTCCATGTTTATAAATAGGGTGAGTGTGTGCCTCACCATCTTTCTATTTGTCTTGTAAACAACTACAACATACTATACAATCAACCTTGTTCACTAACTAACTTGGATACTTCATTGACGTGGGTTGGTGGAGATTATAATTCTTTAAACAATAGTGGGGAATACAAAGTCACCTTAATTTCCACTGGGATTAAGGTCTTCTTATGTTTAATTTTCTTCTCATAAAAAGTAGTGATGGACCTCAGAATAACAACAATAATATTGTTGTATCCTTGGCTTCTTATTTTACTTTTTCAACCCAGGGTTTGTACAAACATAAGAGGTGATATGCAATGTGTATGCAGTATGAAATTGTCCGTAGGAAGGGTATGAGACTGATAAAAGGTTGTCTTGCATGAATTGGTGTAGAAATTGAGCTGATAGAAACAAACTCTAAACTATTGCTTGAAAGGTAACAAAACAATCTGAAAGTACAGTTAATTATAGATTTAAAAAAGGAAATATAATGTAATGATAACAAATAAATAATTGTAAACTATGAAGATCAAAAAAGAAGATGATTGTATTCTAGTCCATAACAAAACTATAATTAAAGAGATGTTGAACTGATGCATAAAAAAGACAAAATTATGTCTAATCCTTTCTTCAATGAAAACCATATGTGTTTTATTGTTTATTGATGTTTCCATGAAAATAGAATTAAGATAGAATTAAATTTAAATATAAAACTATCCTATAGGAAGTTTCTACAAGAACTATATAGTTTCTATTGTAACTATACAATTTCTACATGAATTGTGTAGTTTCTACAGGAAACTCCTACATGAAGCAAAAAAGAGGCCTACAAAGGTAGTGTAAGTATTTATAATAATGAAAAAATCTATACTATGTTAAAATCAAATAGATTTGAGGTTCTTGGCCTTGGGAGGCACCTAAGAGTGCTCCAAACGGCTAGTGAACATTTCTATAGGATTCTTCTTGTAACTAACTAGTTAGTGAAAATCTTAACAGAAACTAGAATTGATCATGCAAAAATATATTAAACTTCAAAAAAGAATGAAATACTATCTAATTACTAATTAACATGCATGAAAAATATAGAAATTTCAATAGGGTCTTTGAGCCCTCCTGAGTGGGACCTACCCAAGAAGCACAAGAAGAATTGAGAAAACTCTAATGAACTAAATTCAAAACCATCTTTATTTCATTAGCCATAGAAATACATCAAGATAAAAATGGCTCTAAGTTTTCAATAAAAGTATTTAGAAAGTCTCAATACAATACTTCTCAAAAATCCTCTCTCCCTCTTTTCCTAGACTAGAGGTATAGATATAGCTTGAGAGGTTGACCTCCCTTCCTAAATCGAGGAGAGAAGTGCATAAATGAGGGACATCATTCGATTACATCTATATATCCAAATGTTGTTGATTAGGGGTGGTCATTAATGCACAAGGATCACTTCTAGAGGTAGGTGGGGAGAATGTCCCTTGATTCTTGGATGGAAGCTCCTTAAGGGAGAGAAAATAACTTGTTTTTAGGAGGTTGGTGCCCTAGATTCAAGAGGTTTGATATGTTTTGAGATATACACACCCTTTTCATAAAACTTAGATAAAAAAGGAAAATTATACACAAAAATCCACCTCAACGCAGATGCACTAAGAAACATGCAAAAAATATCCATGACTTACTATTAAATATGGTCAAAAAAAATATTAAGTCATAGTATTGTGAAAACAATGTGCCAAAGATGAGCCTTTGTAATAGGAAACAATTGGTCTCATCATCACCCCCCAACTAAAACGTTTCACACGCTTTCTACAAAAAAAAATTCTTCATCTACTCTTACTACTGTTGTTGCTACTATGTACCCTCCTGTTGTTCACAAAAATGTTGTTGTTCAACATCATTCTATTTTACACTAACCTATTGTTAATCACTGAAATATTTCCTTATATACCAAGACACATACCTTGTGATTCCTTACTTCTCATGATATCCCTTGTTTTTCACAATTTTGGCCCATTTTTCTTGTAATTTTCCTATGTCGATGTCAGCCATTGTTCCCATGAGAAGGAGGACTAGGGATTTTTTTGGGTATGAAGGTTGGATAGAGAACAACGAGAAGAGAAAATGCACAAATAAAAGGTGTAGGATCAATAATATCAAGAGGATCAAGAACTAAGAGAGAAGAAAGAGAGGAAAATAGGTAACAAGAAGAAACAAGATCTCACAAGATACGAGAAAACCAGTTGAGCATGAGATGTATCCAGCTCATAAAGATTTGTCACCAGTTGAGCATGAATGAGAGCCAACTCACTATGAGTTGGAAGAAAAACCTGAGGAAAAGGGACCTAAATATGAAAAACAAAAGTGAAGTTCAGAGGAGAAGCGAGAGAAGCGACAACATTGACATATGCAGAAGAAGAGAGGAATTATGAGTAGTTATTGTTATGGTAGGAGGTTATGTGTAAATAATCCATGAATTTAAGAAGAGGATTGTTTATTGAAAATCCATTGTATCATAGAGTGAAACCAAAATGCCATAAATATAATCAAGAAACAAATATTTGTGGACGTAGCCCAGGAGGAGTTGAACCATGGTAACGCTGTGTCGAATTGTGTTGTCAAATGGTTATTCATGTTTTTAATATGTTAATTCATTCTTTTACTATGGATGAAAGATTATCTTTACTGGTAATGTTGAAAGATTCATGCACAATAACATTAATTGTATGTTTAACTGCTAAATGGCATGAATATAGACTGATATGCATACATAATTAAGTAACTAGGTCAGGTTAACTAGGATCTAGTGTGTGAAAGGATATTGTAGGTATGACAGAGCATGCCTCCCTAATTTCCCTCATTGATGCATAATATTGGTTCGTGAAGTCCCCTTAAATATAAATTGGGTGAGACTTTTCTTGCTTGTAGGTGAACCCGAAAGGGATGGTATATGTGGGGTTTTGTTGGACTAATTACCTTGAGCCCAAGGTATTGAAACTTCTTGTTACCGTGCATCAACAAATGGGTCCATTGCCAGAACTTGAACCTGGGCTCTTGGGTGAGAGCCGAGTATCATACCCTCATATAAACTCCTGATCAGAAAACCTCAGTCACTCAATGTGTGTAAAGTTATTTAGCTATCTGACTCCATCGTCATTACTTGTTTGTCACATAGAAACTTTTTTATTCAGTTAGCTTACAAATTTATGAATCTTCCTCACAGACCTTTAAGGAAGTCTCTTTCTCGCAATATATTTTCCATCCTTTATGCAATACTTAAAAACTAGAGAACCAAACCCACTACCAGGAGGAGGATACTGCGAGATATGAAAGAAGTGGGGACATAACCCCCATGATTTCCATCTATTACAAAAATATCAACATACCTCAAGAAGCTTATTCTGTATATTTTGCAAATCAGTAGGACACGAAGACAAATATTTTCATGCATTTGATCTAATGAGGGAACGCATAGCAGATGTGTACAAGATTCAGGAGGAGAATTTTATGAAAAAAGAAGGAGGGTAGTATAATACTCTAAGAGGATTTAATCAAGGAAACTAGGGAATCGGTAGGGGTCAAGGTCGAACAAACTTTGGGCAAGGAGGAAGAGGCCCCATAGTATGCTATAATTGTATCCAACCAAGACACTTAGTGTGGGATTTAAAAAATCCATGCAGAACATGTACTACCCAGTTAGGCATTAGAACATGCTATAGAGGATTGCCCACAACTGCTGGAAAAATGGCAAATCAGAGGGAATCAAAACTAGAACTCGAATATCCAAAATATATCTGCTGAAATATGGGACGAAGGACCCAAAATAGCGATCATTATTTGTGGAGGAGCCAAAATAGGGATGGATGCAACCAACACAAAGAAATTGGTTGAATAATGGGTAAATAAATCACAAGCACCTACATGATAATTTGACCCATAGGAAAAGAAATAGACCTAGAAAAGAGAAAGGAAATAAGTATTGCAACAAGACTGAACATCTTCTACATCAAATACACCACCTATGGTGTATGTGCATCCCACTAAGGACCAGGTCATGACCTAGGGATCACTGGAGAAGGTAAGCACCTTAGGGAAATTTTTGCAAAGTTACCTTGAGTTGGTCGAAGATGAAAATCGATTGCATACATTATGATCTATGATAGATCACTTCACTCAAGGAAAGGAGATCCCTACTAAAAGGAAAGTAGTGAATGAGCTATTGCGCAAGAAAAGAACCAATGGAGAATTTAGGTTCAGCACGTAGATTGTAGAATACGATATCAATAATGTGATCTTATACTTAGGGTCTTATGTGAATGTGATACCTAACCAGACATGGGAGATGATGGGGAAACCAAATTTAGCATGGTCACCCATCCAATTGAAACTAGAAAATCAATACAAAATAACACTTATTAACAAATTAACATGAATACTTTTGAATATAGATGGATTGCACAATGTCATAGATTTTGAAGTTATCGATATTGTGTATGACAACAAACCATATCCAATGTTAATGGGGATGGAATGGGCCTTTAATAATTAAGAAATTATGAACTTGTAAAGGCGAGAGATGATGTTTGAATTTAGAGACCTGAAAGTAACCACACCCTTAGACCCAAAAGAAGGAAGGTGGTAAATATAACCATCGCGAGGCAATGAAATCGATCACTTGTAAAAAATGAATGTAAGGATGGAAAATTATGTTAACTCCACCAAATATGGAGCACTCAGTTGGCAGAGCATCAATTTGTGTACATCAGACTCAGAAGAAGGTCTGGAAAACTGGAAATAGAGGATGCATGAAGTCTTAACATGATGATGTGCACACATGGCAAGGTAATTATGTTGGATTTGAATAGAATTATAAAACCTAACTAAGTATGAAAACTTGACATATGTGAAAACATTCGTACAAAAATTTGAAGCACAAGTACCAGAGCAACAAAGGCTTCTAGCATTGGACATTGTATTGAAAGCCACCCCTACAAGATGGTGGGAGACACACAAAGGAATCATGGAAGATTGGAAATAGTGTAGGAGACTAATCCATGCAATATTTAATACCAAAGAGGGATACATGATGCATAAATATATCGGTGAAGGAAACCCAACAAAGAATATTCCAGAGTGTGAAAACGAGCGAAATGAAGTCCCCAAGGAGGAATGGATGCACAGGTTTGTTCATACTCTTGAGACAATACGAAAATAATGGTATTTAGAAATGGAAGTGCATAGAGACATAGCGGAGTGGGGTTACATAAGTCAAAGGTTAAAAGAAACATAAGTCACCCTCAATATATACAACACTTCAGGAAATCAAACAAAAAATATTCAATAAAGAAGAACTGATGGAACCAAGATCGATATGTAACAAAGAAGAATAGACAGAGGTAATATGAATATGAAATGCACATAAGTTTGTTATGATAGTCCATAAATTAATTGAATGTTACAATGTGACATAAATAGATCATGATGATTACAATCTGTTGACGGGTGAAATTGACCGTCCGTCAACTGAGAGAGTGGAACTAGTCCGGGGTTGTCTAATAACCCAAGCCATTTGGAATGAACCACACTGACGGGTTTAGTAGCTGCGTTAGCCGATCTAAGGTCCTATCAAAACCAAAGAGAAAACTAATCTAAACTAAATAATCTAACTAAAACTAAACTAACTAAACTAACTAAAACTAAATAAAAATAACTAACTAAAACTAAATACAAACTAAACTAATTGATCTAATTGAAACAAACTAACTAATCTACTATCTATATATAAAAAAATACTAACTAATACTATGCTAATTGCTATCTGAAATATAACTTATTTACAAAATACACAATATCTACAAAATACAGATTTAAATAAAACTTGGAAAACTCATTTGCTTTCTTCCCTAAGACAGAAAAAGGTATTTCTTTTTTGATTTTATAATTTTATAAACAAGAAATAAAACTTACTAAAATTAAACAATCTAATATACTAATTATACTAAAATACTATACTAAACAAATAAACAACAAACAGACCTGGAAACACTCCAGATTTGTCCTGCATATGATAACTTCGAAGCTGGACGGAGGAAGGAAAATCGCATCAGATAATCCAGAAGATTCTCGTAAACGATAGGCTGCAATGCTCTTTGAGTTGTTTACAGGACAAACAAGACATAAAAAATCATAACAATTATATGATTTATAAACATCTGCAATAAGGTAAACCTGTTATGCAAAAACTTATACTTAATAATCCAATTAATGAAGAAGAGAAATCTGTCATTCACAAACTGRATCAAGTAATTGCTATATTTTTTAAATACCGGAAGAAATCATATATGGATTATATGGATTAAATCATATCAATTGSAAAAGACTAAGATAGCTAAAGTAGTCATTAACCAAATGCAAATTGATACACATAAACATGAAACAAAATATTGATATTATGAAAAGCTAAAGTTGTAGCAGAACATCAAATTCTGTCTCAGTCTGTATTAAAATTCCATATCCYTGGTCTCCCATGAATGAGGATGATATTATTACAAAAATAATAAGTATTTATAAKTTTTSCCACAGGGTAAAGCCTCCCTGTGGAAAGTATCAAACTGTTTACATAATCTRGGAAAATATTCCCAAGATCAACTAAACCAGGAAATTAAAATGAAACTAAAACATGAAAATATCCTCTAAACTATCCATCAAATCCCATGCAATTCGAATTCACCTGAAAATGATCCAAAATARACAAGTTAGAAGAGTCTTTTACCAATAAAATGATAAAAATTAAATTCTATAGACTAGCTATAGAATCATCTGATTCTGTAGCTAGTCAAAATGAGATACATAATCAGCATCAGAATCAATTCAAAATATTTAAAAGAATTAAATCCAATTATCTTCCAATGACCACTTGAAAACGAATCAAAATGATTTTATCATTTAACATTAAATAGGATAAAAAATGATTCAACCGAACACAGAGATAGGAATACTTTGTTCTTCTGTTACCACAAAATTGGGTTCTCAGAGTCATAATCAGACAGTAATAAGATTGTTTCATATCCAATTGAAAAACATATCGTATGTGATTGTTAAACAATAGATACAATCCGATCCAACAAAATCACTTTCCACTCATTATAGCTGTAATGATATAGAAAAATATTCATATCATTTAATCGAATACAAAGATAGAAATACTCTGTTTTGATTATTGTTATAAGTCGGGTAAATGAAATCATATGTAATAGCATCATAATCGTGTCTCAACAAATCGAATGAGATCATTTTGATATTCCATTGAAAACATAACAAATCTCAAACACTTCATTATACTTGTCTCATCAACAGGAGAAATCATCGCATCGAACAGGATTATCATGATAACTGTATAGAAAAAAGATTTAGGCTGTGAATGAATTCAAACCATAACTGAAACATAACCAAAAACGTAACAGGATCAATCAAACAGAATTTGTCATAGATTTCAAACGTTGATCCTTGCACAGTCAACAGATAGGATCGATTAATTTTGATCACAATCATTTCAATCAAACGGATCACAATAGGGTTTGACCAATTCATTTCACAAATCTAAAATACAGAGTATTAATTAGAATCTGGACTCGATTCATAAAACAAACTTTCCAATTTAGAACAAAAATGAATCGATTTTGCTAAGGATTTTCACACAGTTGTTATGATTTGGATTCGTTTCCAATTCGGGCGTGAATGTTATCTGAGTGTATTGTTTTCATCAAATAAACAGAGTCATTCTCCTTAACTTGGAATCAAACAAATATAGAACAACATCGTAACAGGTATCCTCCCGAAACATTTACCAGTTATAGCATACCAACGAAATCGAATCCGAGCAAAAATCGTAACAATCAAACTCGATCAAATCGTTTACCAACCATAACACTTGGATCATAACAGAACCAAATCCGAACATGATTATGTTCCAAACTGAATATGAAAAATTTCCTTTTCAAGTCGGATACAAATCAATTCATTTGAAGGAAAACTATTAATTTTTTCACCTTAACGAAGCAAGCCAATCAATCAAATTCAAGCAAAGATCACTCAAATCCAATCAGAATCTGTTGATTTCTATACTGGGAATAATCAAATCGTATATCGAATCGAAATTTCTTTCTATTCAAAGAAAATCTATATATAGAATGCATGCAATATAACAAAGCCATTCGAGATGTGAACATAACTGTTAAAAACTGAATTGCAAACATTATATCAACCTGGATTATTTATAAAACAAAACTATGTCAAAACCATACATGTGTAGCAACAAGGCTGCTTTCTTATACCAACTTTCAGTTTACAACAACCGTGGTTGATTCCACATTTTTAAATAGGATGGAGCTGGTTGTCTTTTGCGTTTTATCTGTCGTTTGGAGCTTAGCCTTTTGACTGGTTAGAACTGCAATCTGGTCTTCCAGTGAATGAATCTTTGACTGCAGTATCAGAACATCAATATAATATCTCTCTAACCATGAATTGCATTGATCACAGGGTGACTGTGTGGGTTTAGACAGAGCATGCGAGGGTTTGGGAAAATGACCAAAGGTTTCACAAGGCAAATTAATGCCTGGGTAGTTAGGGTCGTCCTTAAGGCAGCGGGTAGGTTTGATACAAAATCATATGAGGGTTCGGCACACAAACCTGACGAATAGGGGTATTCGCTAGCCAAGAAATGCTCCACTTCTGAATCAGAGTCCTCACTCAACACTATAGGGTTTGGCTCGATAGGGGGTTTTGGCTTGTTCCTTGCCTTCGTGAAATCAAACGTGCATTCCTTTTCCCTTTAACATTTGTAGTGAGGTTTGCCTTGGGCTTTTTTCTCATAGGCTTAACAGTCTCAACACTCTTAGTTACAGTGTGGAGTAAGTCGATAGGAGGGTCGGTCGAGGGTTTAGGTAGTAGGATATGGTAGGGCATCGAGGGTACAACCTTGACCTCACTCACCACAGGTTTGTCAACCTGCGTAGGGTTCGGATCCTCGAAACCATTCCAAGCAACGAAATTGCTCCAACTATCCCTGTGCAGACTCAAACGATAGACAATGATAAGCTTAACAAGTCCATAATGAAAAAGGCTACTATCAGCCTGGTGTATTTTGTACTTCTTCGACATTTTAAATAGGCTACGATGCAAATAATAGGGCATATTGAGAGAGTATCCCATAAAAACCATAAGCAAATGCAGGTGGTGGAGGAACACAAGTCCGTATCGACCTTTGCAGGTCAAAAACTGCTTGATTATCATCAATAAATCATGCCATCATGGTTTGATCATCGATACAGGCATACCTCTGTCACAATAGGTAACTTTGCGAGATTGAAACAACAGTGTCCATGGCACTTCCTCGACCTTGCAATTCTTAAACCAGTGCTCTCCCGAAGGAGATAACCCCGTAGATGAGCTGATGAACTGTTCATCAATCTCTAACTATATATCGCCTACCTTGGTTCGACATCCATCGAAGGTCATGGAAAATTTTTGAGCTACACAAAGGTTAAAACCCTCGAAACGTTCCACGAAGGTAAGCCATCCACTGTCTGTCAAGTCTTGGCGGGCATTGTCAAACATCAACAGGGCCTGGTTCCCATTGGGTTCAAATCGCACGACTGGTGCCATGGAGCTGAATGCATGGTAAGGGAAGGGTTCAAATTCATCAACACACAGTAACAGAGCTACCCGAACCAACATCAATGAATCGAGCCAAAAGGGGTAAGCATAAATGCGCACATGCGAAGGTGGTGGAGTCTGCCATGCATAATATTCATTATCCAAGTACAACCACCAAATTTCATAGTTGTTTACTCTATAATAATAGTTCAACCATTAAGCCATGTGTATAACCAATGAAATCAAATGTGTATACCAGTACGCGCCAACACTATGCCATAGTGTTCAAAACATTCGACGTATAAATCAACACCAAAATCATTATGCGCCAATGTATTAATTCATATAATCAAAAGTTCAACCAAGGTGCGAAAATGATATTCATATAGTTGACAAGCCAATAAGTCATGAAAATATTAACATAAGGATTATATCATATATATATAATAAATTTAATCATAACCCTTATGCAGAATCAAAGATCAGGCAAGTCATAAAAACTGTAAATCCAAATGCTCAATACCTTACAAACTCAATAAAATCAAGTTATGCAATCAATATAAAAATGTCCAATGAGCAGAGTTTGAAAGTCCTTTCAGCCACATAACGATAAACAAAAGGCAAGTGCAATAGAAAATATCGATAAAAGATCATGACAGTTCAGATAGTGATTGAAATGTGACCTTGAAAGGAGAAGTTTTCATGCTTACAGTCATGAAAACTTAACGAAGACAAATGTGAAAATGTCACAAGAAATAAAAATGTCATCTATTTGAAAAATGGGATGAAAAACTTGATGTTTGCAATACAAAGGTGTAGGCATCTTATAGGATAATAAAAAAGTGAATTGGTTGCCAACAATGGTGACACACTGGAAGAAGCAGTTATCTCTGCAAAAGTAACAAATTCAGATTAGGACATCAAAGAAAATTTCAACTAAAAAATAACAACCAGAAAACCGTTTAAACATCATCGTAAATAATTTTTTTCCAGCAGTGTTTCAAAAGATGAAAACCAATAACAGTCTTAAGATCAACAAGTCACGATATTAAAGATAAAATCTTCAATACTGCTGGCATGGCCACTGCTTCCAGCAGGCATCCATAGCCTCGACAGGGTTTCCATTTAACCCACTCTGACATCTGTATCCTGCCAAGAAGTTCTGGATCAGAATAAAGGACATTAAAGAGCTTTCTTATATTTATTTTTTTTTGCAGATTTTCATGTACCCGACATTGCTTCGCTGCCAGCGGGCCTGTTCAGTACCCCGACGAAGTTTTCTTGGTGCCATGCATGCATTTACCCGCTGCCAGCAAACCTGTTCAGTATCCCGGCGGGTTTACAAGCACTTCCCACAGCTCTTATTCATAATTTTTGTTTTGTTTTTTCATAGATATATAGTTGAGAAGGGTGACGCTGAAAATCATGATATTTTAACTTATTTTTTTAGACCTCATCATAATTTTTTAGCATTGTCCTTTATTAATATCCAGAGATGTTTTATTTACAAAAACAACTTTCTAAGACAGGGAGACATCTTCTAAGTCATTCCCTTATGGAATAGGGACAACGTAAAAAGATAATAGATGATCATGGTAAGCTTTACTAAGAGGTCGAAATCAATCAACTTCTTTCAAACAACAGATTTTTCCAACACAGATATAAACTTCAGCAATATACCATTGATGTTTGTACAAATTTCTTAGAAGTTATTTCAGCGAAGGAATTTTCTATCGTCTTTTTCTGAATAGTTCAACATGCAGGTATGTGTGTTTCCAAAAGAAAAACTGGTAAGCATAAGGGAGAAATCAAAACACACCATCGAAGAAAAAATTGGAAAGCAAAGAAATCCAAACAAGAAAAACAAAAAACAAATATGCACAAAAGGTGCATCTGAAAACCTCATGCAACAAATCCCTTGGGAGACTGAAAAGTAGAAAAATCCTATTTGATGGGAAAGCAGTCCTACTCATGGTACCCAGGGTCAGGGTTTATTTAGATTTATTTATCTCTTTACTTTCCATTCAATATTTTCATGACGATACTGCATTTTTGAAAATAAACATTCAACTAGAAGTAAAGAGAAAAAGGGTCAAGAGGACTTCCCTGACAACAGTCGTATTATAGTTCTCATGGTGCGCCCACTTGCGTTCATGACTGCATTATTACAAAGAGAAATAGTGAGAAATAGAACTACAATAAAACCTATTCCTAAACCTACCCTAACTATTAAACAAATAAAAAATACTAAGTAAAGTCATTCTTCAAATGTAGCCATCGAAGTGACTCCAATCCTGCAATGAAAACAAGATCAAGAATTATTAAAAAGAATGGTAATATATCAACAAATGATAGAAACATATCATGCTTACCTTCATAATCAACATCTAAAAACAAAGTAAGCATGATCTTACCATTTCCTTGGATATTCTTGTTGTACGAATCCTCCAGCCATTACGCAATATTGTCGTGATAAGGGTCATAATGGCATGGGTGAGTGTAAGTAGTTTTGAAAAACTCGTCAAGGTTATGAGGAAATGGAAAAAACATCAGCCAAGGATGAAACGCCCCATCCTTCTGACAGTTCTCTAAGTACTCATTAATTTCTTCACATGGAGGATCTAAAAGAAATATGTCACGCCTACTTCCAAGATTCTTAGGTAAAAAGAAAGCAAGAACAACTTTGTCTTTATTATGAAAATTTTTCATATATGAATATTCAAGCCACTATAAGATCTTGTCACAAAAATGCGGATGCAAACCATGAATTTGATGAAATGAATATATCAATGGGAAACTCATCATAGGAGAATCCGTGCAATCAATTAGATCATTGGGTTGAATGTTTCCTTCAATGCGATTTATCATTTCAAAATGTGAAGCATCAACATTAAGATTCAAGCTAAGCAAAGAACGAGTATGAAACTTATAATGTTTGATCTCCATAAAACATAATGCATTGTCTTTTTCAACCATAAACTGTGTAAAATCATCTCATAACATGTCCTTTTCCCATATGAGTGATGAAAGTGAACAAGAGTCAAATCCAATTTTATCAATGTTATGCTCAGAATTAATTTCACCAAAATTTAGCATATCGAAAGGATATGATTGTGGTGGAAAATAGCAGTATGTTGTAGGTAGGGTGTCAAGTCCACCAGAATCCAGGAATAGATCAGGATATAAAGAATAAAAGGAATCATAAATAAGCAGATAAAAAGAATCTCTTGAACTATGATACTCAACAATGGTATTCTCAAGACAATTCTCTTCACATTCTTTAAAACCCTTACTCTAATTTGGTGACGAATTCCTCAACATAATATGATCATCTGTATTTTCCTTTTGTGTGATAGATAATTCAAAATTTATGTGACAAGCATCTAGTCTTTCCTGTGAACAAAGTGCATTTTGAGAATCAAGGTTTAAAGTTTCTTCTTCTAGTTGCGTAACTTCTTCTCTAATCAGTTTCATATGAGTACTAGAACATTCAAGAAGATTTTCATTGCTTAAGTGTTCTTCAATGACTGATTTTAAATGTTGATTAGAGCATGAGTTACAAGAATGAGGGTATTCACCTTGAGTGAGAAACAAATCATCTTCCATACTAGTCTTAGACTGAAAATACAATGATTCAAAGGAAAACCCGATTTGGTTGTCAATAAGAGCCTGATCAATAGATTCTACCTCCCTGACTTGTTCAACATTATCGGAAGGATCCTCCTCTTCTTGTGAAGAAGATTGTTCTAGCAGTTGAGTGATAGGATTTACAATTGGTTCTTCATTTGTGATTGAACATGACTGGATGGAAGGAATGGAAGCATCATAGAAGAGATTTAATGCCAATGACATGTCATCGAGATTAAATTTGCATAGGATATGATAGACTCTTGTCAAAAAGTGTTCTGAAGATGAATCGTCGTTGATTAGTGAAGTATGGAATTCTTCACATAATTGATCAAAATCATAAATTTCAAAAGCATCTAGAAACTTCTCTACAAATTGAAACCAATAAAAAATGTGACATGTTGGAAAGGATTCAAACCAATGTTTGATTCGACCTCTAAAAGTAAAAGCGAAAAGTTTGCATAAAAATCCTAAATCTGAGATGTCATGTTTGATGCATTTGCACCAAAAGTTGTTAAGGTTGTCTTTAGAAGATGTATTTCCTTCACCATCAAAGGTGAGTTTGGATAAGCAAGAGACTATCTCATTGGGAACATCGGGTAATGAGAAGTTGAAAGCATGTTCCAACACAATGATTTGGGGAGCCATGAGGGAAATTGAATAAATTTAAAATAAAGGCTCCTACAAGGCCAGCTTGTCAGTCAGGCCCTCCTTCTAGTGCCATTTGTTGACGGGCGAAATTGAGCGTCCGTCAACTGAGAGAGTGGAACCGGTCCGGGGTTGTCTAATAACCCAAGCCATTTGGAATGAACCACATCGACGGGTTTAGCGACTCCTTTAGCCGATCTAAGGTCCTAGGAAAACCAAAGAGAAAACTAATCTAAACTAAATAATCTAACTAAAACTAAACAAACTAAACTAACTAAAACTAAATAAAACAAACTAACTAAAACTAAATACAAACTAAACTAACTAATCTAATTGAAACAAACAAACTAATCTACTATCTATATATAAAAAACTGCTAACTAATACTATGCTAATTGCTATCTGAAATATAACTTATTTACAAAATATACAATATCTACAAAATACAAATTTAAATTAAAACCTCGAAAACTCATTTGCTTTCTGCCCTAAGACAGAAAAAGGTATTTCTTTTTTGATTTTATAATTTTATAAACAAGAAATAAAACTTACTGAAATTAAACAATCTAATATACTAACTATACTAAAATACTATACTAAACAAATAAACAACAAACAGACCTAGAAACGCTCCAGATTTTTCCTGCGTATGATAACTTCGAAGCTGGTCGGAGGAAGGAAACTCGCACCGGATAATCCATAAGCTTCTCGTAAACGATAGGCTGCAATGCTCTTTGAGTTGTTTACAGGACAAACAAGACATAAAAAATCATAACAATTATATGATTTATAAATCTCTGCAATAAGGTAAACTTGTTATGCAAAAACTTATACTTAATAATCCAACTAATGAAGAAGAGAAATATGTCATTCATAAACTGAATCAAGTAATTGCTATGTTTTTTAAATATTGGAAGAAATCAGATATGGATTATATGGATTAAATCATATCATTTGCAAAAGACTAAGATAGATAAAGTAGTCATTAACCAAATGCAAATTGATACACATAAACATGAAACAAAATATTGATATTATGAAAAGCTAAAGCTGTAGCAGAACATCAAATTATGTCTCAGTCTGTATTAAAATTCCATATCCTTGTTCTCCCACGAATGATGATGATGTTATTACAATAATAATAAGTATTTATAAGTTTTTCCATAGGGTAAAGCCTCCCTGTGGAAAGTATCAAACTGTTTACATAATCTGGGAAAATATTCCCAAGATCAACTAAACCAGGAAATTAAAATGAAACTAAAACATGCAAGTATCCTCTAAACTGTCCATCAAATCCCATGCAATTCAAATTCACTTGAAAAGGATCCAAAATAGACAAGTTAGAAGACTCTTTTACCAATAAAATGATAAAAATTAAATTCTATAGACTAGCTATAGAATCATCTGATTATGTAGCTAGTCAAAATGAGCTACATAATCAACATCAGAATCGATTCAAAATCTTTAAAAGAATTAAATCCAATTATCTTCCAATGACCACTTGAAAACGAATCAAAATGATTTGATCATTTAACATCAAACAAGATAAAACATGATTCAACCGAACACAGAGATAGGAATACTTTGTTCTTCTGTTACCACAAAATCGGGTTCTCAGAGTCATAATCAGACAGTAATAATATTGTTTCATATCCAATTGAAAAACATATCGTATATGATTGTTAAACAATAGATACAATCCGATCCAAAAAAATCACTTTCCACTCGTTATAGCTATAACGATATAACAAAAGATTCATATCATTTAATCGAATACAAAGATAGAAATACTCTGTTTCGATTATTGTTAGAATTCGGGTAAATGAAATCATATGTAACAACATCATAATCGTGTCTCAACAAATCGAATGAGATCATTTTGATATTCCATTGAAAACATAACAAATCGCAAACACTTTGTTATACTTGTCTCATCAACAGGAGAAATCATCGCATCGAACACGATTATCATGATAACTGTATAGCAAAAATATTTAGGCTGTGAACGAATTCAAACCATAACTGACACATAATCAAAAACGTAACAGGATCAATCAAACAGAATTTGTCATAGATTTCAATCATTGATCCTTGCACAGTCAACGGACAAGATCGATTAATTTTGATCACAATCGTTTCAATCAAACGAATCATAATAGGGTTTGACCAATTCATTTCACAAATCTAAAATACAGAGTATTAATTAGAATGAACTTGCCAATTTAAAACAAAAACAAATAGATTTTGCTAAGGATTTTCACACAGTTGTTATGATTCGGATTTGTTTCCAATTTGGGCGTGAATATTATCTGAGTGTATTGTTTTCATCAAAGAAACAGAGTCATTCTCCTTAACTTGGAATCAATCAAATATAGAACAACATCGTAAAAGGTATCCTCCCGAAACATTTACCAGTTATAGCATACCAATGAAATTGAATCAGAGCAAAAATCGTAACAATCAAACTCGATCAAATCGTTTACCAACCATAGCACTTGGATCATAATAGAACCAAATCCGAACATGATTATGTTCCAAACTGAATATGAAAAATTTCCTTTTAAATTTGGATACAAATCAATTCATTTGAAGGAAAACTATTAATTTTGTCACCTTAACGAAGCAAGCCAATCAATCAAATTCAAGCAAAGATCTCTCAAATCCAATCAGAATCTATTGATTTCTATACTGGGAATAATCAAATCATATATCGAATCAAAATTTCTTTCTATTCAAAGAAAAGCTATATATAGAATGCATGCAATATAACAGAGCCATTCGAGATGTGAACAGAACTGTTAAAAACTGAATTGCAAACATTATATCAACCTGGATTATTTACAAAACAAAATGATGTCAAAACCATACCTGTGTAGCGACGAGGCTACTTTCTTATACCAGCTTTGAGTTTACAACAACCGTGGTTGATTCCACATTTTTAAACAGGATGGAGTCGATTTTCTTTTGTTTTTTATCTATCGTTTGGAGCTTAGCCTTTTGACTGGTTAGGACTGCAATCTGGTCTTCCAGTGAGTGAATCTTTGACTGCAGTGTCGGAACATCAATATAATATCGCTCTAACCACAAATTGGATTGATCACAGGGTGACTGTGTGGGTTTATACATGTAACATCCCGCTCTGGCGCACTGAGAACACTTATTATTTGAGGACACTTGCTCGCAAGTGATCTGGAATTTTTGATGTTAGACCTTTATGTTTGATTATGATGCGATTGACAGATGACATGATGTGTTACTATTTGATGTAGACAGGTGCTATTGACACAGTTTTATTGAGTGTGCAGGGTTTTTGACCTTGAGGATGTAGGGGCATCGGTAGAGTCCCCTTGGACTTCAGACTGAGTCAGGGAGTGTGCTTTTGGGTTGATATGTTTATTATGATGTTTCATTTGATTTGATGATTTGATGTTGACATTTCTGACATGATTATTGGTGATGCAGGCTGATGATAGCTTGCCGACTAAGACTCACATATGGAGTAAAGGGGCCACACACGATTGCAGAGAGGTTGAGGGAGAGGGGTGGACAGTAGCCCTGCCACCGCCTGCTAGCACTCCCTCCGTGGCTCAAACTGTAGGTTAACGATTACCTAGTTCGAGAGGACCCATGATGTCGTGAGGGCCGACTGCGACAGTT
>ML794224.1:110529-148186 GCA_009831015.1 Picea engelmannii | reverse complement strand
TCAGCAGCACCTGTCTACATCAAAGTAGTAAAAACATCATGTCATCTAACTTAACGCATCATAATGAAGGAAAAAGTTTTATCATCATAAAAATCCAGATCACTTGCGAGCAAGTGTCCTCAAAGAATAAGTTTTGTAAGTGCATCAGAGCGGGATGTTACAGCTAACATGCACCATATGTATGTACAAGCTACGAAGGACCCATAACAACAATGGATGCAAATGCTCTATAGGGTGACAGAAGAGGAAGTGGGCCTAACACTTTAATATTGGTACAAAGAGATGAACAAGGACTCCCATGGCTAGGGTCAGACATAGGAGGAGGAGAAAATAAACCCAATAGATATGGAAGACCCACCAGATGAAGAGGAGGAATGAGAGAACATTTCTGGAGAGATAGGGGATACACAAGGAAAATACCAACCAAAAGGAACATGGGTCACGCGTGACACATCAAAATCCCCCAAGAAAGGAACAAAAATAAATGACATGGGAGAAACACACATAGGGAGAGAATACAAGAAAACTATGGCACAAAGACCGCCACATCCATTCTACATATTAACTAAAGGAGACATGGAAAGAACTGGCCAAAACATGGATAAAACCGTAGAGGAGAGTTGGGAGAAAGAAAATAAGAAGAAATAAGCACAACAAAAGGAGATGCGGGGTCAACTGGTATCACTCCAGCAGATGATAGACATAGATATCAGTAGTATGCCACATATTTCTAAAGAAGAGGTATTCGAGGGATGGACTAAGAAACAGGAAGTAATACAGGAACAACTAGGGGTAATCCAAAATATCTTGGAGACAATGTAATTAACACATGTGAAAGGACTAGGCATAGCCCAAACAGGTCCAACATAAGTGACATAGACTATAGGGTTGGTTGATTTGATAGCACCACATAGAGTGATCAAAGTGCCAGTAGGGATAGTCGGGCTAGCCAAACTCGAAAGTCAAGAGTAGTTACAGGGAATAAGTCACATGGAATTAGTCGTATCCCAAATGAGTACATAAGTGTTACAGAGATTACAGATAGGAATTACGCAGGAATTAGACATTCGTGTAGATATTGCAGCCATAGAAATAGCAAAGGTGGAGGCCAAGAAAGAGAAACTACAGAGAGAATACAACACTACGGTACAGGAAAAGTGCATAGTAGAACAATGAGTAGAAATCACCAAAAAGGAAAAAATAAAAGTAGATAGTGAGGAAAAGGAATCTAAGAGGGAGAATCTTGGACCAGAAGAGAAGGAAAATAAATACACACAAGGAAAGATTGAAGGAAAAGAGAAATCTGAGAAATCTAAATAGGAAAAGAACGAAGCAAAGGAAAAGGCCAAATAAATAAGGAAGGAAAAGAAGGAAACCCAACAATTGGCATAGAAAGTTCAAAGAGAGGTACAATACTTATATAAGGAAGTACCATAAGTACCAATGTTGGTAGAATCCACGATAGAAGAACAAGTCAGAAAGATTAGCAAGTTCATTAAAGGACTCAGAAGGGAGGACGTAGAGATAAAGTCACATGCAACACTAGGGACACCACCAGAAGAAAGAGTGCAAAGGGAGCGGAATGCACTGACACCGGTGGTGAATATTAAAAGCTTATAATATGAGTGTATAAATATATATGAAGAAGGCATGTGCATGTGGAAAGAGATGACAAACACCCCAAAACGGCAAGCACTGGATGACAAAATAAGGGTTGTGCAGGAACAAACAATTCATGCCACTGAGCATACAAATACGCTCCCACCAACCTAAATAATGAAAACATTGTTGGCTAATAAGAAACTACATCTTGTAGTGGAACAACTGAAAGAAGAACAATGAAATATTACACAGGAGTTACGACCACACCAGGACGAGGTACTCGAGGTACTATAGGAACTAGCTACCATGCAAAGTAGCACGACATTAGCATCACATGACACTGAGGATAAATTAAATATCTTGACAGTGCAGACAATGGAATAAATTGTGAAGAAGGAGGCCAAATTCATAGCAGTAGTACAGGAAGTAAAGGAGAGTCTCCAAAAATTCATTGAGGCATGGAAGATCATGTCACAACAGGACTAAGTGTCTCAGGACGAGCCACAAGTGAGTGTTGGGGGCCTGTTGGGAAGGCATGTTGGATAGAGAACAATGAGAAGATATGACACGTATATAAAAGGCACAGGATCGATAATATAAAGAGGATCAAGAAAGAACAGAGAATAAAGAGAGGAAAATAGGGAACATAAAGGAACAAGATCCCACAAAATCTAGGAAAACCAGTCGAGAATGAGTTGTATCCATATCATAATGCGTTTACACTGGTAGAGAATGAGTGGGATCCAAATCACTATGATCTGGAAAGAAAACCTGAGGAAAAGGGACCTAAATATGAAAAATAAAAGTGAAGTTCAAAGGAGAAGTGAGAGAAGTGAGAGAAGTGACAATAACGACAGAAGTTGAACAAGAGAGGAATTATGAGTAGTTGTTGTTCCTGTAGAAGGTTATGTGTAAATAATCCGTGAATGTAAGAAGAGGATTGTATATTGAACATCTATTGTAGCATAGAGCACAACCATAATTCCATAAGTATAATAAATAAGCAAATCTTTGTGGACTTAGCCCAGGAGGAGGTGAACCAAGGTAATTCTGTGTCGAATTATATTGTCAAATGGTTATTCATGTTTGTAATATGTTAATTGATTTATGTATGATGTTAATTCCTTCTTTTAATATGTATGAATTCTTATCTTTACTGATAATGTTGAAATATTCATGTGCAATAACGTTAATTTTATGTTGAATACTAAATGGAAAGAATATATACTTATATGCATAAAGAATTAAGTAATGAGGTCGACTTAACTAGGATCTAGTGCACGAAAGGATCTTGTAGGTATGACATATTGCACCTCCCTTCTTTCCCTCACTACTACAGAATCTTGTCTCCTACAGTCCCCATAAAGATACCTTGGGTGAGACTTCATCTACTTGCAGGTGATGTCGAAAGGGCCATTATATATAGGGTTTTGTTGGACTAATTAACTTGAACCCATGGTCTTGAAATTTCTTACACCCATGCGCCAACACGTTTCATATTCAACCAAATACACTTAGTATTCATCTTCCTTAAATATTATTTGTACCAAGGTGTCCTTAGGAGGGAAGGATACATGGTATTGGGGGAGTGAGGATACATGATTTACAAGCCATGAGGAAAGGAGCGAAAAATCTTGTGGAAATATTATGCTGCCTCTTCTCCCAATAATATTAATGAGTCATATATATGGTCCATTTCTTCTATTTGCTTGGTTGTCCATCCTGGGGCCACATCTTTATCCAAAGACAGGTGGTGATGGTTTTTTATGAAATCCCCAGGTCTAATTTCCTCATTTCTAATCCATAAAAGTTTTTATAGTTTGTCTTCCTTAAACCTTTTAAATTCCTCTACCCTCGTTTTTTCATGCTTAATCCATGATGAAAAATCCATCAATTGGACATGCTCCACATATGGATTGGGATTCCAATTGTAGGGGTGTGTTAAGATGAGGTTATGTAGGTAGAATTCAAACAATTTATCTATTTCCTCCATGTTACAACCCTAATACGAATCTAAGAAATCCTTGAGGGTATCAAGGTTGAATTTCAACAATTTAGCCAAGTGTGCAATTTGATTCTTATGCCACTGTTATTTTAGGAAAAGTGTGTATGTCCTAGCTAGTGGTCTTCATTCCAACATTTCTATAGACACTTTATCTATTGTCTTGACTACAACTTCCACAATTTACACATGTTCATTCTTATCCTACAACTCTAATTTTTCCTTGTTCAATTGTTGCTACAACTTCTAGTTTTCCACCTTCAACTTCTAGCTATATTCTACTTTTTGCATTTTCATAATCTGAATTTTTTCCTACATAAGTTGGAGTTGCTTCTCCATCTCTTGAGAAGCCTCTTATTTATGTTTTCCTTTTTTGTCTTCTTCCACTCTTTTCCATTTGATGACATCAACCTTGGCCTTCTCTAAATCTAATAAGGTTGCAAAGATGAGATTCTCTATAGGGGTCTTTGTCTTAAAGGTCCCTTTAAGTTGTTTTTCTTCTTTTCCCATTTTCTACTCTTGAGGTTCTTTCCCCTTTGTTTATTTTGGTAGTTATGGACTAGGATAATCCTTGGCCTCTTTAAATTGGGATATAATGGTAAGTGGAGTAGCTGGTATTGAGATTTTATTATTTTGACTCTTCCTGATTCTATTGGATCTTCTTGTCCTGAGATGCACCCATTCTGCACTAGTAAGTTTTAAGCGACTGACAATGGAAATCCCTAGAGTAGTTAAAGAATCAACCACTTCCTTGTATTTTTCACATATTTTCTACTTTTTCTTCTTCTTTTGTTTTTTTTATATTTTGGGCTTAGTGATTCTCTTAGGTTCTTCTCCCTTTTTCCTCTCCTCCTCATGCATTGTTTCTTGTGCGTCTCTAAATGATTTTAGATCCATATTTATGAAATCCACCCACAAAATTATGTGTTTTAATTGTTTGAGGGAATATGAAATTTTTAATTTTATGAGCTGATGATGACCTAAAAACTCTTATTTTCCCTTCTATTCCTTTACGCTCATTTCCTTTAATTATTGGAGGAGGAAGTAAGGGATGCTCAAGTTCTAGTGTGGTTCTTGATTTGGAAAATGTCGAAGTTGGTGCAATAGTATGAAGTGATAATCATATAACAAACTCATTCTACCCTCACATGTGATGTATTTGATGATGTTATAGGCCACTTTTGGCCAAGGATGAGGGAGGCTTTCCCTTTTAATGCCATTTTTTCATCATCATGTTTTTCATTTGGGAGGAAGAATGCCCCTTGGAATTAATGGATTCTTGCCTCTGATATTTTTCCCATGGGAGGCCCATGGGAAGAATAGATACTTTTCTAATGGAGGATTCATTTATTCTAATTGTTATCCCCCTCATTGTGGTTACATACTCATGTTCATCTATATTATGGAAATTATGAGCAAATTCTATGGCTAACTCATCATTATAACCTTTGATTCTTTCAAAATATCCCAGACAATTACATCTATGAAAAATTTCTATTATCTCAGGATTGTCATAAACCCTAGAAGGTTTTATTGGCACTCTCCTTTTGAACCCAACACTCATGGTTTATGATGAAGATTTCACTTCTCAAGTTTTTTTATTTGAGTCTTTAAAGGAAGGAAAACATAGGGAGAAAAAAATTGGTTGTCGGCTTCCTATAGAGGGTATAACAATTGGGGTTTTCTCCTTTGATAAACATGGTGATTATGTTGCAGCAAGAATTGACTTGGGGGAGAAGGAAAATAAAATATGAGGGTTATATAAAAAAAATTGGGACAATATGGTCTCTCTACAATAGTCATTGTCGAAAGCAAATTCTATAGGAATTGTATTCTACAACAATGTAAAAATTGGGTTTCTATTGGACACGAATTTTTTTATCAAAAAATCATGCAAACCCTTAGTAGTGGTGAATTTAACTATGAGTTTGCAAACCATAGAAATTGAGTCAAATGATGAGAATATTTTTACAATTGTAGAGCTATTTCTTTTGTATTTGAGGATTTCATGGTTACCTGTAGTGATTTTTTCTCTAGAGAATCTTCTAATTCCTTGGCTTAGTGATTTTCTTCTCTTCCACACCTGTGATCTCATTTCCTTGATTAGCATAGATTTCACTTCACAGCTCTTAAATTACAATTCTAAATGGTGATTCAAATCCCCTTTTACTCCGAGTTATGACCCCAAATTCCAGATTAGATTGTTGTCTTGTCACAATTGTCATCTTGAAGTACTAATCATTCCTTAATTCATGAATTCTAATATTTAATTCTATGTGGAATGAACCTCCACTAAAATCATTTAATTCCACATGTCAATTAAACTTTAGCATGAATTATGGCCACCAAAAATGATGAAACAAGGAAATGTCCTTGTTTTCATCACCATATTAGACTTTATAGATATTTTGACAAATGAAATAATCATGCATAATGTTGTATGAGGCTTAAATGAATGTTGACAAGAGATATACTTGTGTTACCTTGATTACCTTTTCATCCATCTAATTGTTTTTTTTGTAGATGGTTGGAGTAATAGTAGTTGGTATTGGTGGTCATCATTCCGTGGTTGACTCGTCATTTGGTGATATTTAGGTCCCCTGATTGATATAACTGTTGAAGACTTTCTCATTGATATGGGTGTTCCACATGTATTTTACAGAGAGATCTCTGATATCATGGCTTCCAAGTGTTCTACAAGATACAAAGAATCTTGTAGAACTGTAACTTTTTATGCTGAAAATTTTCTATAGGATATAGCATATCTTGTAGAAATAGATTTTTGTTTTCCTAATGGTTGAATCTGATGAAGAATTTGTTGGAGAAGGTTTTTGCATTGATGACATTAAAAATCAAATTGTTTATTTTGGTATTGACCCTTCAATTATTTCCATTATTTGTGGAAATGTACCTGTAGGTTGATCTTGTAGAAATCTGTAGGATAACCTTGTAGGATTATTTTATTAAAATAAAGGGGTATAATGTAAAATATTAGATATGGAAAGTGGTATTGATGAATAAGAACTAGGAAATAAAAATGATTTATGAATGAAAAATGATGGAAAGTGTTATGTGTGGATGATGAAAAACAACTGAAAATTCTTATTGTCCTTATTGAGTTGTTGTTGTCTATTGATTTTATTCTTGTGCAGATGGCTGGAGTAAATGAAGTGTTGGGTAGCTACAAAATAAAACATTAGTTATGAAGTGTTGGGTAGCTACAAAAAAAACATTAGTATTTAAAAAACATTATTCTCTTTTATCTTTTTCTTTTTTTTCTTCTTTTATTCCTAATATCTTAGACTGCCTCCATTAGAGGTTTTCACCCACAGATTTGTCCTAGATTCCTTAGAGGGGTTTTAATCTAGGATTTTTATTCATCTTTTTTTTTTCTCATCATTTGGATGGATTGAGAGAATATCTACAATCAATCATATCCTCTCATCATATTAATTCGTCTCTTGTCAATGGCTTGCTGTAAAATTTTAGCCTAAATCCATTTACTAACAAAGGAATTCTTTCTTCATCAATGGTTTTGATCTGTACTGAATCATTATCATGGCATTTTTCAATGGTGTAAGTCTCTAACCAACTGTTCATCAAATTCCCATTGAATTCCTTGAATATTGAAACATATAAGACTTCCCAATCCCCTTCTTTGAATTTATTATGCTTAATTTTCTTGTCATGTCAATATTTTCTCTGTTGTTGCACTACTTCATTGTTAAAGAGTGCTTGGATTTTCTACTCATATAAGGCATTTAGTTGACTCAATATTTTTCTTTGTGCTGATGGTAAATCCATGTCTAATTCAATTGATGTTCTTAATGTATGGTATTCAAATTCAATAGGAATCATGGATTTCTTAACATAGGATAGATAAAAGGGTGTGATGTCAGTGGTTGTATTCCATGTGAAGTTTTATGCCCATGCTACTTCTATGAGTTTATTTGACAATTTTTTCTTGTTCATGCTCACTGTTTTTGGGAGGACGTTTTCTAATTCTTGGTTGGTGACTTCAACCTTCCCATTTTCTTGTGGATGGTAGGGTGTTGAATTCCTATGACATATATTGTGTTCCTTCATGATTTATTCAATAAGTTTGTATGTAAACTAAGGTCCTTCGTATATGACTATCTATCTTGGATAACCAAACATTGAGGATATGCATTCTTGGAGGAATACCACTACATTTGTTTTTCTATGGCATCTTTCATAGCTTTTACTTCATCTTATCTGGTCAGATAATCAATTCATACAAACGTGTGCCTTTTTTTCCTTATGGAGGATCAATTGGGCCTCTGAATTCCATTTCCCATTTGTCAAATGGTTCCAATGATACCTGGGGCTGTAAAGGAATATCATTCCTCTTTGTAGGCTTTCCCATTATTTTGCATTCATCACAATGTGAAGTGTGTTGTTGAGCATCTCTATGTAGGTTTGACTAGTAGTGTCCAACTTGTAAGATCTTGTAAGTTGTCATATTTGTTGCATAATGTTCCCCAAATGGTTCATCATGAAAAGAATGGAGGATTTCATGTAAATCATATTCTCTTATACATCTCCTCAATATTTGGTCTAGGAAAAGTTTGAATATATAACCAACTACCCAAGTATAGGTTGAACTTTTCTGGAAAATATTACATCTATCCTTGTAGGAGAAATGTTGAGGGAACTTTGTTGGAGATATTACACACACCTCATAGTTTCCTTTCATTTTATTTTACTAAGTTTATTTGTCTATGTTGATGGTCCCTTTTTCTATCATATTCTCCCCTCATTGAGGATATTCTCCCCTAGACTAGGGTGCCACATACCCTCCAGTCAATCCTTAGTTACCTTTTAGTTAGACTAGTTGAGTGAAGTGTTACATGTCAACCTTGGATTTATCACCAAGTGTTGCATGATAACCTCAGGATCATCACCATGAATGTGCACTTCCATTGGGATAATCATTAGTAAAGTGCATTCCACATGTGTGAGTGATGTCCTCCTTATTTCACTCTAGTTTAGCTAGTTAACTGACGACCACATGGCCAATTAACTAGGACTAGGTGGTAGTTGACTCCAGTGATTGTCACTGTGTGTCACATGTCTCTAGAACACCACTAATGTGAATTATATTGGCTACTATGGTTATTTTGTTGTGTCATATAGATTATATCACTTATATTGTAACATTATCTTACTCAGATAATACAAATTCTTTCATTCTTTTCTCCAATTTCTGTCTTCTCTCTTCATCCACCATTTCAAGTTGTGTATTCTTTATTGTTAGATATATATTCTATTCAGGTATCTAAATCTACATGGTATCAAATCCAATAGGTTTATAGCGAGGATCATCACTAGCACTCTTTTGCAGGTACCAAAGATAGAACAAAGCAACATGAAAGATGGAATTTCCCACATCTGTAATCCTAATGCTATATAATTACTTTGAATGGAAGCCAAGAATTACACACCATCCCAGGGGTAGAGTCTTGTATCAAATAATGATGAACACAAAATTAGAGCCCACCTTATAAGTGGAAAAATACAAGTTCTTCAACCGCATGGATGAGGCTCACGGTCTCCTATGGATGTCTATTTCTCTCAACCTGTGGTTTCACATCGATGCATGAAAGAACGCAAATGTGATCTGGACCACATTGGTCGGTCTCTTTGGAAAGTAGGATGAAATGAGGGGCCATTTTATCAAATTATAATTGAGCTCCTTGGATCCAAATAACTTTGACAATGTCCAATAATTCTTCATCAAATATAAATCTATCCTTCATGAATTGACAAAATATGGTATCGACAAATAAAAACAAGAAAAACAACCAGCTCTTGCTATCATGAAAAAATGTGGACCAGAATATAGTGTGTTTGTATCAAAATTTCATTCTAAAATATTCATCGTTGGACCGACCTACACCGTGCCTTCATTGTAAAAGTTCATTGAGGCTTTGATATAGTATCGGGATAAGCTCATTCAAATGGGAATAATAAAAGGCCCTGAGACACATGCACTTGTTTTTCATGATGACAACATCTCTCAAAATCCTAAGTCCAAACTGAAAGGAAAAGGAAAGGTGCATGGAGAGCCAAAGAAGGAATGGTACTACAAACCCTTCAATGATTCCTCAGGTTCCAAAGGTGGAAAAATAAAGAAAGGGAATAAGTGTGGTTACTACAACCGCGGTAACCATCCTAAATTTTCATGTATGAAAAAGAAAATAAATCTTATGGCACAAATACTTCATAAGAACAATCTCAAAAACATCATTCCTGAGGCTGTGAATAAGAAGTCAAAATATAAATCCCATAAGAAATTTAATACTAATGCATTAGTAGATATTCATTCTTCTCTGTATGCATGGATTTTAGATTCAGATGCTTCCCATCACATTACAACCACAAACGATATTCTATCTTTTTTAATTTCATGCATGTGGCCTCCTCTCCTCATGGGGGATGACTCTCCATTTGAGGTCACCTAAAAAGGGAGAGTGGAACTATATCATGGAAGCTTTGAGAATGTCCTGCATGTTCCTCAAATTTCCATGAATCTTCTCTTGGTGTCTTATATTACACACTGAAGCTAAAAAAAACCATGTATTTCACACTAGACTCCATGTACATATTCGACATGCAAGATAACTCCAAGATTGTTGTTAGGGAGGTAAATCATAAATATTGGTTATAAAATTTCACTAAGTTTATTGAATATAATTCCTCTTTACTACTTATTCATGTTAATGACAATAATAGATTATGGCATGAGAGGTTTTGTCACCTGAACTTCAAGTACTTGCAATAACTTAGCAAGAAGGGGATGATCATCGGGTTACCTAATGTCCACTTTTCCGAAATGGTTATGAAGGATGTGTCCTTGGAACACATCCTCAAGAGAAGTTTGAGAAGGGGAAAGATCACAAGGCCTCCTCTCCACTCGATCTGATTCACGGTGAGATTATGGGTCCATTCCCGAATCCATCCATCAACAATGCTAGGTACATGCTTACATTTTAGGATGATTATTCACGTTATACTTGGGAATTTTTTCTCAAACATATGTCCAAGGTCTTTGAGCATCTCAAAGAGTTCAAAGAACTTGTTGAGAGTCAATCAGGGAGAAATATCAAATACCTTTGTACATATAATGGGGGGAGTATGTAAACAAATATGTTCAAAATCTTTGTCTTGAGTCTAGGATAAAGTTGCAGCACATAGTACCATGTACTTCATAGCATAATGGTGTTTCTAAGTGGAAAAAAGGATCTCTCAAAGAGATGGCCAATTGCATGCTACATGCAAAGGCACTTCCTCTCAAGATTTGAGTTGAGGAACTTAAATGTGTCAATCACATTCATAACATATCTCCTCTAGATTTTTTAAGGGAAAGACTCCTTTCAAGGCTTGGAGTGGAAACAAACTGGAAGTCAGCCACTTCCATATATTTAGATCACATCATTGGTCTCATGTTTCCTCTAAGAAGAGGAAAGCATTAGAGCCATAGAGCCATCCATGCATATTTGTTAGTTATTTCAATGGTGTGAAGGGATATAGATTACTTGATCCCTCTATGAACCAACTCATCATTGAGCGTAGTTTCCAGTTCAAGAAAATTCCATTGCATGCTCCACATGAGCCACATGCAGAGGATTTTGTACTTCCACAAGTTATGGATGATGATTCCACACATTCAGATCATACCACATATATGAGTTATGATACAAATTTGATGGATTCAAAGGATACATATGCATAGTCATATCACTCATATGCATATTTATTACATGCAGATGAGGATCCGGAGAAAATGCCCAAGTGGGCACATTCCACACTTCAAGATGTGGGAGATATTGTTGTGGATATAGCGGATCCAAGGAGGACTAGATATCAATTTTAGGATCCTCTTCATGTAATCCCTAACACTTAAACCACAATTCCCTTGCATTATTATATGGTTCACTCATCAGATCTATAGACCTACAGAGAGGTTATAGGGAACCCCTTCTGGGAAGCATCCATGCAGAAGGACTGCAAATCTCTCCTTAAAAAAAAGACTCGAGATCCAGTTATGCTTCCTTCAGATAGGAATATTGTAAGATGCAGATGGGTCTCCAAGACCAAAAAGGTATTGGATGGATAGGTTATCAGACACAAGTAAATATTGGTTGCCAAAGGATTTTAGTAGATCCATGGGATCAACTATGATGAGACATTTGTTCTAGTAGAAAATTTAGATTTCATAAAGTTGGCCCTTTCCATTGGAGCAACCAAGGGATGGGAAGTACATCAGATGGATGTGAATAATTATTTTCTTCACTGGAATCTCTTAGAGGATATTTGTATGGAGCATCTACATGGATTCATACATAATTCATCTTTAGTGTGACGACTCAAAAAGTTGTTACATGGCCTCAAGCGAGTGACTATAACATGGTACACAAAGATGGACTCCTAGTTTCTCTCCAAGAATTTGGTCAGATGAAAATATGATCCCAATGTCTATATGTTAAGGAACATTGACTCACTTCTAACCCTAGTCCTATATGTGGATGATATTTTTATCACTGACAACTCGGTTTCAACAATTTTTGCAGTCAAGGGAATTCTTCATTCCATATTTTCGATGACCGACATGGGTCCACTGCATTTATTTCTTGGCCTTGAGATCATCCAGGATGTTTCAGGCATCAATCTATCTCAGGATAAGTATGCTCAGGATCTCATGGAGAGATTCCACACGATATAATTTAAGTTTTCACCTACACCCTTCTTATCTAGGGTTAGACTTGAGGATGGTTGGGATGCACTAGTGGTGGAAAACACCTTGTATCAACATCTTGTGGGGATTCTTATGTATCTCACCCAAACCCAAATAGATCTATCATATGTCATAGGGTAGTCTCCAAGTACATGCAAGAGTTGCATGAGTTACATTGGAAGGTTTAGAAGTGCATCCTCATATACTTTTAGGTAACCATCAGTTATGGGATTCCCTATGCAGTAGGTTGCAAGTTTAATCTCATAGTATTCACCAATTCCTACTATCTAGTGATGGCATCAATCACAAGTCCACCTCTGGGTACATGTTGAGTTTTGTATCTGGCCCAATTTGTTGGTTGAGAAAAAAATAGTCAAATAGTTTTCTATATTCAATAGAGGCTGAGCGTAAGGGAGAAATCAACATCAAAATATAGGAATTGTGGCTAAAGAACTTCCTCACCAAACTCGACATTAATTTCCACCATCTGAATATGATCTTGTATGACAACTAGAGTAGACTCAAATTCTGTTGAGATCTAGTACAGAGACAACGAAAAAAAATATCAAGATCCATATTCATTTTATCAGGGATATGGTTTGTGATGGGGTCATTGATTTGCAGTACTATCCTTCTATCAAGAAGACTGTCGACATCTTCACCAAGACTTTCATTGAGTAAAAAATCCATATTTTGCACGATCGTCTTGTAGTGAAGGACACACTTTCCTAGCAACTTTATTTCTCTTATTTTGATACATTGTATTTTGAAGAGGGGGATTTTCCCATGAGTTTTTCTTTTTTTCCTCAATTTATTTCAGTGTGTTATCACATAAATTTGTCAATGGTCACAGGTTGATAGCCATGATCACAAGAAAACAGGAGGGTGCGGTTTTCAACAATAGAGATCCCCTATGCAATTCAATTTAGCACCATCTCTAAGTGTGGTTTGGAGGACATTATAGTTGGCAGGAGGATAAAATTTAGTGGAGGTGGTAAAATAGCAGGTATGATCAGATCAACGACCACACTTAATTTTGGCGCTGCAACATGCTCAGACATTAAAATACTTGAGCCGACCGAAATCTAAACCACGGTATTGCGGGAGAGCTACGTGGCAGAAGTTGGTGAGTTTTGGGCCCAAAAGAGGTGTGGGTCCAAACCACATTCGACAGCCCTGAAATCACATGCTCACTTAGCATCGAATCCAATAGTATCACATGGCCACCCCTTAGTCGTCAAGACTTGTCCTGATCCAGAGGAGAAGTTAGTTAACGAACAAGGACTGGTAGTTGAAACCTTGGCTCACTCCATAAATGAAAATCATGGAGGGTCTGTCCGTGAATATAGAATTTTCAAGTCGAAGTACCATGAGGGATTGTTTTTTCCTCCATGCCCATGTTGATCTGAGATTTCATCTGACAGAAGGATACGCAGATGGAAGAATCATGGATGGGAAGGCTAGCTCGCGCTCCTAGATGCGGTCTACTGTTTTGGGCATAAATAAATCAGATGAATGAGAGTGTGAAGGAAGGGGGGGGTTCAGTTGAAGAGGAGCAGAGAGAATGTTAGGTGTAGAGAACTGTATTTTTTATATTGTAAGCATGATGGGCATGGATTGTAAACTATTATGTTATTGAATATTCCTTTGAGTTGTTTTATCGGTTTGTCTTCTATGTTTCTATTTAATTTTTCTTCTTGTCTGGATGTAGCATCTTTGATTTATGGATTCCTAAGACAATAGAGGATATGTTGTTATCTTTCCTATGCTTCATCATTCGTTATTTAGACACATCTATTCTCTTTGCAGGGAGGATATTTTCTTAGCGAGTTTTTGTCTTTATGTTAATTCTCTTATTCCTCTCCTAATCATTACACAAATCCCTTGTCTGATAGCCAGTTTAGATGCCTTCATTGATCAGAATACTTATGAATCCATTGCCCAATGGTCCAAAACTGATCTAGAGTGATAGCTGATGTCTTTTCCTTCTTTAAAGTCTTGTTGATACACCTACTCAAACCATTTCAATATATTTACATTTTTATGAGTACTGGGCTCATGCTCTTGCAGTCTGAGGGTGAATCTCAGTGCTAACATTAATGGAACCGTTGTTGGGGACATAAGTGAAGGACAATGAAGAGATCTAGTTTTAGATGGTGAACTGAAGCTAGACACATTATTCTGACTGCTCATCTTTCACCATGGCGACTCCAGTGGTTTGAAATGGAGAAGATTTTATCTCAGAGGTATGCTTTCTGTGATTTTTCAAGGATAGTTGGTTTCCCTAATCCATATCCTAGGAGAGATAAATGGGAAAGTATCCTTCCTAAATTTCGAGGAGAAGAGTGGGAGGTACCAATTGAACACTTGCTGAATTTTCATGATTTTATTCATGGACGTCATATCGTGCATGAATATGTTCAAATAAATATTTTCTGGCATTCATTAGAGGGGATTTCTTGCGATTGGTGTCGATCTCTTCCAATTGCAAGTATTATCTCTTTGAGAGGCTTTCATTCAGATTTTAATTCATTTTGTAAAGAGTATTTTTCAGTTGAATGTCTTTTTGAGGAATGTTGTGATGAGTTTTCTTTGCTCCATAAATATTTTTCTAGTCACAAAAGTCATATTTGTGATGAAGCTTTTATTGTAGAAGAAAACATTTTCCATGAAAATCAAGAGGTGTTGAATGATATTCATTACGATAAAAATAACATAGAAACATATGGCATCATATCAGATGTATTTGTTGTTTTTAATGTTCATGAAGATGAACATGTCTCTTTTGAATGTTCTGACGTCAAATATGTATACTTCAGCAGAAGAAAGTTATGGATCTGATTTACACGCATAGGATAAAGGGGAACAACAAGGATTAGATAAGAAATCGATGATGCATGTTTCTCTATCAGTTGTTTAGAAAAAAAAAGTTTTTTGCAAATTTCAAGATCCATTTGCCACTTATATGGAGATGTTTTGCAGTGATGGAGTTTCAGCTATTTCCCTCTTTATGGAAAAAATTTTGGATTGTAAGTATGATTTACATGTTGCATTCTATGTGTTAATGACTTTGAATAAAGTTGGAAAGAATGTTCAATATGTTAGTGAGATACTTGTATGGCTTTATTGGAAGCATTATATTACTTGATCAAGAAGCATCATACCTGATTAGAGTAGGATTAGGGTGAATAAAGCTAGGTTTTCAATAATTTTGGTTTTCAGTAATTTGGTTTTTAGTAATTTGGTTTTCAGTTTGTGAATATTCTCAGTTTTTCAATAAGACGCAGAGATGCTTTCAAGCATACAGATTTTGTGGAAATAGCACAATGTAAAAGGCCACTAGAACTGCTTGTTCTTGTTAGCTCACAGGGAGCATGCCACCCCGTTTGAGGCCAATGTTATCACATAAATTTTTCAAGGGTCGCAGGTGATAGCGATGAGCACAGGAAAATAGGTGGGTGTAGTTTTCAACAATAGATATCCCCTGCACAATTCAATTTAGCATCATTTATAAGCGCGGTTTGGAGGACGTTATAGTTGGCAGGCAGATAAAATTTAGTGGGGGTGCTAAAATAACATGTATCATATCACAAATCATGATCAAATAAATGAGCATGCTTCATTTCAGCGCCGCAACATGCTTTGGCATTAAAATACTTGAGTGGGTTGAAATCCAAACCATGGTATTGCGAGAGAGCTACGTGGAGGAAGGTAGTGAGTTTCGGGCCCAAACAAAGTGTGGGTCCAAACCAAAATCATGTTCTCATTCAATGTTGAATTCAATAGCAGCACGTGGTGTCCCACTAATCATCAAGACTTGTCCCGATCCTAAGGAGAATTCAGTTAATGAACAAGGACTGGTAGTTGAAACCTTGGCTCACTCCATAAATGAAAAGCATGGAGGGTCTGGCCATGGAGATAAAAATGTCAGCACAAGGTACCACGGGGGAATTTTTTTTCCTGTAGGCCCATCCTGATCTGATCTTTCATCTGACAGAAGGATACGCAAATGGAAGAGCCGTGGATGAGAAGGACAACTCGCATTCCAAACTGCAGTCTATTTTTTGGGCATAAATACATCACATGAATGAGAGTGTTAAGGAAGGGGGGGGGGGTTATTTGAAGAGGACCAGAGAGAGTGTTAGGTGAAGAGCACTATATTTTTTAGATAGTAAGCCTGAGGGGCATGGATTCTAAACTATTATGTTATTGAAGATTCCTTTGAGTTGTTTTATCAGACTGTCTTCTATGTTTCTATTCTATTTTTCTTCTTGTTTGGATGTAGCATCTTTGATTTATGGATTCCTGAGATAGTAGAGGATATGTTATTATCTTTCCCATGCTTCACTGGATGTAGCATATTTGATTTATGGATTCAGGAGATAGTAAAGGATCTGGTTTTATCTTTCCAATGCTTCATCATTCATTATTCAGACACATATTCTCTTTGCAGGGAGGATCTTCTCTTAGTGAGTTTTCATATTTATGCTAATTCTCTTATTCCTCTCCTCATCATTACACAAATCCCTTGTCTAATAGGCAATTTATATGCCTTCACTGAGTAGAATAAATATGACTCCATTTCCCAATGGTCCACAACTAACTTGTAGTGATAGTTGATGTCTTTTCCTTTCTTTAAAGTCTTGTTGATCCACCTACTCAAACCATTTTAATATATTTACATTTTTATGGGTATTGGGCTCATTCTCTTGCAGTATGAGGGTGACTCTCAGTGATAACACAATGCTCATTAGTTTAATTTTTCATGGGTAACTAGCATGGCCTTTGTTTCCTGGACCCATTCATCATGTATACTTCCTAGTAGTGTTTAGGGGCGGTGTTGGAGATATTACACACACCTAGGATTTTCCTTTCATTTTCTTTTCCTAAATTTATTTGTCTATGTTGAGGGTCCCTTAATCTGATATATTCTCTCCTCATTTAGGATATTCTCCCCTATATAAGAGTGCAATATAATCTTTAGTAAATCCTTATTTACCTTTAAGTTATAATAGTTGAGTGAAGTGTTACATGTCAACCTTGGCTTTGTCACCAAGTGTTGCATGTTAACCTTAAGATCATCACCATGAATGTGCACTTGCATTGGGATCATCACTAGTAAAGTGAATTCCACTTGCGTGAGTGATATCCTCCTCATTTCAATTTGGTTTATCTAGTTAATTGATGACCACATGGCCAAATAACTAGGACTAGGTGTAAAAATTGCCCTAAGAACAATGAATAACAATATCACTTGAATTTGTATGGCACCAAAAAACACTCATGCTCTGAGCCGTTGTAAACCTAGCAACCAGGTCTCACTCATGAGTTTTGATAGGGGTAGGGAGTCGTCGCCTCTCCCTACTGCCAATGCCTTCAGACGCCTTCTCATCGCTGAGGGAAAACTATCGGCCTTCGCCCCCCCCCCCCTCCAATTTCATCAAAAAATTGGATGATATCCCTTCAATTTCCCTCCCCCCGAAAAAACCCATGGAGATCACGCTGTCATTAGCATATCGAGCTCTGGTGGGTTAGTTTGTTGGGCTCTGGCCCTCACCATGCAACACTGAGAATTGGATCCAGAAAAATTAGCGACCTCTGATTTCTAGCATCATCACCTGCTACGCGGTTGGGAGAGGGTTCTTCTTTTTCAAATTTATCTCCAAGGATGATCGAGATCTGATTTTTAGAAACTGGTTGTACTTCATGGGCCCCTGAGGACTTTACCTCAACCACTAGACGCCAAACTTTGACCCGGCGCTGGATGTACCCAAGTCGATTCCATTGTGGGTCAAACTTCCTAACTTTCCAATCCATTGCTGGTCCACCTCGTCGATGCAGGCCATTGGCAATGGGCTAGGTAAGTACATTGACAAAGATAACCCCAAAGAACAATACTCATGTGCATGTATCCGTGTTGAAGTTGATCTAGAAGTGGGTCTTCCAGAAGAACTAATGCTGACAGTAGGAGACTGGAAACATTACCAAAAGCTATACTATGAAAAACTTCCTTTAAAATGTCTACACTGCCATGAGTATGGCCATTTCAAAAAAAACTACCCAAAAATCCCCCAAGATTAGTAAGAAAAAGACCTGGATGAAGGATGGAAACTACCCAAAAGAAACAAGTCAAAAAAATTGGGTTCCAGATGAGACGGGAAATCTCCAAAGCCCTCCTCGAAAAAAAAAATATCCTCCAAAAAAAACCCATCCTGAAACGAGAAATAATCCCGAGGTACAGGATGAACCAGAAGTCGATAGGAACGTCCTAGAAGCCGAGCCAACTCTGATCCAGATCCAACCAAAAAATGAAAGCCATGGGACTAACCCACTTCCTAGTGCATACCCCCTCAAGGAGGTATCCCAACTAGACCAATGATTAGAGTAAGATCTTTCAGAAGAAGAGGAAGGGGAAATAGATAAGAAAACAAGCATAAAAAAACCTTAGAAAGGGGAAGGAAATCGACAAAAGAACATAGATAAGCTGAAACCTATAAAGAAAATCTATGAGGGGGACAATCAACTCTGGATGGAATGATCAAACCAAGAAAAATGAGGCAAAAGGGCCAGTTCCATAAAGGATCTTCCACCACCAGCAAAGGTAAGTAATGAAATTCATCTCCTGGAATTGCAGAGGGCTTGGGAATAAACAGAAAATTGAAGCAATGAAATATTCAATGAAAATCTCCACTCCAGGTGTCCTACTAATCCAGTAGAAAAATATGGAAGAACAACATTTATTCCAGGCTAGAAATACCTTCTAGAACATCTCTGACGGAATCACCATTATCTCATGAGGAGCCTGAGGAGGCTTGGGAACCCTATGGAACCCCAACAAAATTGAGCTGATCCATTCCCACTCCAGCTTGCACTAGATCCTCACTATCCTTTGACATAAAGACACATACCTTCAGGTAAGCCTCTTTAACATTTATGCTCCATTTCTTCATTCAAAAAAAAAAGGGTTCTGGAACTCTATCCAAGAGTATTTTCATCTCCTTCATCTGGAGAATATAATCATAGTAGGAGACCTAAACCTCACTCTAAACGCCAGGGAAAAAAAAGGGGGATCTCCCATCAGGGACCCCTTTAGATAAATCGTTGATGATCTAATCCTAGAATGGGATCTGGAAGACATTAAATCCACCAAAGGATTGTTCACTTGGTCCAATAGAAGATTAGGACCAAGTCATATTGCATCCTGCCTAGACAAATTTCTTATCCAACACTCTGTCCTCCTCCTTGACCTCACTCTAGACTCCTCTATCCTTCCTTTCAGTGCCTCAAACCATAAGCCTATTCTCCTCTCTCTCTCTCCAATGACCTCAATCTAGGCCCCATTCCCTTCCGCTTCATCTTGGCCTGGATCCAGCAGGAAGGTTTCCTAGACATTGTGTCTGCAATCTAGAAAGAGCCCATCATGGGTCACCCTTTCTACGTCTAGGAAGAAAAATTAAGAAAACTCAAAGTAGCACTTAAAGAATGGGCCAAGTCTCTCAAAACTACGTTCCTTGAGAGGATGGAGGTGCAGAAAATTCTAGAGCAGCACTAACTCCAAGCAAAGAATCATCTGGTTGACTCAATCTCCCTGGAGAAAGAACAATAGCTCCATAGAAACCTCCATCATTCCTGCCACCAAGAGGAGGAATTTTGGAGGTATAAATCAAGAAGTTTGTGGCTTAAATCAGGGGATAAAAACACAAACTTCTTCCACAAACAGGTGGAAGGAAGAATGCAGTTCAACTCCATCAAAGAAGTCCGTGTCCAAGAGAAAAATCTCACCAACTTTGAGGACAACAAACTCATTTCTCATGAACACTTCAGAAACATCTACACTGAAGACCCTACCACCCAGAAAGTTATCGCCAATGACATCCTCAACCTCATACCTACCAGGATCTCCATGGAAGAAAATTTATTTCTCACAGAGCCAATCTCCAAAAAAGAGATTAAAAAAGACATTGTAAATATGGACCCCGACAAAGCTCCCAACCCAGATGGATTTACAACTCGATTCATCAAAGTCTGTTAGAAAATTATCAAACATGACCTCCACATAATGATTCAAAAGTCACAAGCTTGCAATAAAATTGGAGGTAGCACCAACTCCGCCTTTCTAGCTCTTATTCCAAAGGAAAAAGGAGCCTCCTTCGATCAATTCAGACCTATTTCCCTTTGCAACATTGGCTATAAGATTATTACCAAAATCATGTCCAATAGGATAAAGAATATCCTTCCTAGAATCATTACAGATAATCAAGGAGGCTTCATCAAAGGAAGAAACATCAGCAAAAACATCATTCTTGTCTAGGAGGCCATCTACTCTAGTCAAATCAGGAAGGAAAATGGCATGGTTATCAAACTGGACCTGGGAAGTTCCTTTGACAAGGTAATGCATAGCTTCCTTTTCCAGATAATGAAGTGGCTTGTATTCGACCCTGCCTTTATCAACTGGACAAAATCCTGCATAGGAATCCCTTGGATAACACCTATTGTAAATGGCCGACTAGTTGGGTTCTTTCATGCCTCATGAGGTATGCAGCAAGTCTGCCCCCTTTCCCCCCTCCTCTATGCTATCCAGGGCTCAATGTTGAGCTTCTAGTTAGATCACAGAAAACATATTCAAGAACTGATGGGACTGCGCATAACCAGAGGAGTCATGGACATCAACCATGCTTAGTTTGTTGATGACACCATCCTGCTTGGAAGTGGAAGTATCAAATCAACCATCAGATTAAAAAATGAGCTAGACAAATAACAAGCCATTTCTAGAAGTATGATAAATAATAGAAAAACCAAAATCTACGGGTCGAACTGCACCCCGAGGGAAATGACTGACAATACTCGAATCCTTGGAATAGCAGGCAAAACTTAATGGGACTCCTTCAAGTATCTCAAGGTCCCTATTTTCAAAGATACCTTCAAATATTCATGTTGGGATCCCCTTGTTGATAAAATTAAAGATAGAATAAGCACCTGGGGCTCAAGCTAGTTAAACCCAACAGGTAATATTGTTCTCATAAAATCTGTCCTTTCAAGCATTCCTATTTATCAAAGCTCAATTATGCTAGCTCCAAAAGGCATCATCTCCAAAGTCGACACATTGCTTCAGATTTTCCTCTGGAAAGGAGGGAGAAACAACAACAAAAAGATACCATTGGTTAGTTAGAGGAAAATATCTCACCCCCTATCTGAAGGACGACTTCAGCTCCGCGATCTCCATTCCCAAAATCTGGCCCTTGGAGAAAAATTTCTCTGGAACGTAATCTCAGGAAGGAGCTCCTGGTGAAAAAAGGCCATTTGGAAGAAATACTTCTCAGGCCCAAGGCTTCGATGCCTCGATTCACCACCTAAAACTTCTCATGGATCCCCTATCTATTCTATTTGTTCAAAAACGCATACCTTCTTTGCCCCAACTCTCACATGGATCCCGAGTAATGGAAATCATATCTGCATATGGGAAGACTCTATAATGGGGGACCCCCCACTTGACAACGCACCTATACTGGAGTGCCTAAAAGCTCAAAATTGAAATACCCTCTAGGACATCTCCCTCTGGCAAAGCGATGGAACAAATGACTGGGCAAGCTGGAACTTCCCTGACTTCCCTCCACAGATCCAGGTAGAAAAAGAGTTGATGATTCACCTACTCAGAGGAAAATCCCTAATATCCAAAAGACTCAAGGAACAATGAGGATGGGGCATGAAATAAAAAAATTTCACAGCAACAGTTGGCTATAGATTCCTCACAATTGAACCACAAGCCCTAAGAAATTCGACATTATAGAAAGAAATCTGCCAGGTCAAAAGTCTACCCAAAGTGGACTTCTTCATTTGGACTCTAGCTCATAAAAACATGCTGAAAAGTGATAATCTCTGGAGGAAAGGCTAGGAAGGACCATCGAGATGCCCTCTTTTCCAATCCCATGAAGAAACTATTGACCATATGCTTATTAGATGCTCCTTTGCTAAGTAAGTTTGGTAGACTTCCCTCTTAAGAGGGACCTCGACCGACCTTTTCCCCTCAGATATTACTTCCCTGCTAAAATCCCAGACCACCTACTGTCCTTTCACTCTCAAGGCTAAAAATCACCTTAAAAATTTTTGGATGACCCTCCCTAAACTCATCCTCTGGAAACTCTGGCTTGAAAGGAACTCCAAGATCTTCAGAAACCAAATCTCCACCCCTGCCCACATCTCTATCAAAGCCAAATCCTTACTCAACGACTACCTCACCTTCCTGTGGCTAAACACCTTACCCCAAACTTACTCCTCCCCTGAAGATGAATGGATCCTTAGCCTTGAAACCGATCTTAAATACACCCCTCCTCTCCCCATCCCTCACAAATTTGGGAAGTGCACAACAGCTCAAGGACTTGAAAGAATGGAGACAGATTCAACACAAACACATTTTGTTCTTTGATGGAGCGTCGAAAGGAAACCTAGGGGAGGCATGCAGGGGAGGGGTTATCTATGACCCCACTAAATTCGGGGAACTAGTCTACTCCTAGGGGCTAGGAGAATAAACCAATAACATCACAGAAGCACTAAGCCTTTAGCAAGGACTCATCCAAGCTTGTAAGATAGTTATCCAAAACATTTTGGTGATAGGAGACTCCCAGATCTTAATCCAAGCTCTGGCGATGAACACATTGCCAAATCAAATGAACCTTCGACAAATCACTAAGAAAATCCTATGGCTCTCTCACTCCTTTCATAAAATCAACTTTTTTCATGTTCTTAGACAACTCAATGACGAAGCAGACCAGGCTGCCAAAGATGCCACCCCCTTGAGAAAGGGCCAACTCTCCATCAATGGAATTCTTCGCTTAGACCCTCTCCCTTAATGACATGTGGAGGGCACTCACCTAAACCTCCTGTGGCATGAGGTGCATGTTTCTCCTGAGCTCCTCGAAGCATGGCATCCCTCATGCGTTACCTCTGTCCACCCCCTATCTCATGTGAATTTACTTCACTTACCTATTTGCATCCCTTCATCAATCCTAGCTCGTCCTTCGCCTCCCATCACTCATTTCATTCTTCTCTGAACCCATTCCCCCTCCCACATGGCACTCATGCGAAGAAACCTCCTCTCATGGAAACACACGCTCGAAGCAATGTTAAATTTGGGAATGTGGCGCCCTACTCCTACCTATACCTCTCTCTTGATGCTACATGGTATCTTGTTTGGCTGGTGTATTCAGTCCCTCCTCTAGCTCGCTCATGACCACTTGATTTGGCTTGGTCCCCTACCTAGTTATTGTTCGTTGGTCTTGGTCGCACTATGGCTTCCAACTCCAATTCAGCCTCCCCTTCCAACCCCCCTCCCTCCCTGGAACTTGAAATTCATAGGCTGAAGCGTACACTCAATGCACACAGAGGCTTCTTGCTTCGTTTGGATAGGGAAGGTGGTCAGAGGTTTGAAATGGTGGAAGAAGACCTCATCTAGCTCAGGGAGGAAGCGGTCGAAGCTCTCACTCACATGACACAGCAAACTAATAGAAAAATAGCTAAACTAGAGGCACAAATTGAAAAGATGGAACTCCAAGCTACAGAATCGAGCCACTAAACAAGTGCAGGTGCGAAGACATCTCCAAGCGCAAGCTCCATCACTCCAAATCTGAAGGTTTAATTATGGTTTATCTCTCTCCCGACTCTAGCTCCTTTTTGGTTCTCTGGGTTTTTCTTTTTACACAAGAGCACAGTCTCCCTTTGTATTACAGGAAACCACATTGTAAGCCAGACCTCAGTCTGTGTTTAGAATTTTTTGAATTCTCTAAATTAGTGGGAATCTTGGAACTCTATATCAGAGCAGAGCCTTATGTAATATCGAAGCCCATGCATACAACGCAAGGCTGAATTTTGTAGTTTTTTCCACAGTGGTCATACCACTATTATTAATATAAAAAGCTCTTTATTGTGTAAACAAAACTAGGACTAGGTGGAAGTTGACCCCAGTGACTTCTAGTGTGTGTCACATATCTGTAGAAAACTACTAATGTGCATTATATTGTCTATTATGGTGAGTTAGGTGTGTCATACAAAGTATATACCTTGTATTTTAACATTCTCTTAATCAAATAATATAAATTATTTCATTCTTTTCTCCAAATTTTGTCTTCTCTCCATACACCATTACAAGTTGTGTATGATTCATTGTTATCTAGATCATATGTGTAGGTATCTCAAAAACTCTACACTTCCCTATTGTCAGATAATTTTCTATGTCAAAAAACTAGGGGGGTTGTGTTGAGATGGAAAATAGGTGCTCATCTACAAATTGGTCATCAATCATGTTTTCTTCAGTAGGAATAGTCAACCAAGACAAAAAATATGAAACTACATTATGCTATCGAATATTAGCAAGAATAGTTAGATCAATTTGTTGTAAAAAAAAACCATCTAATCATTCTGCCATTTATGTCATTTTTGTTCATTAAGTATCTAATGGAAACATGATATGTATGTATAAAAACATTATAACCTGTAGCATAATGTTTGAATTTATTAAGACCATGAACTATTGCTAATAGTTTCTTTTTTGTAATAGTGTAGTTGAGTTATGCACTAGATAAATTTTTACTTATGAAATAAATTGCATAAGGTTGGTTATATTCATATTTTTCTAAGACTTCTCCTACAGAATTGTCTCATGCATTGGGGTGAACGTGAAATGGAAGAGTCCAATTAGGGACTTGTAGCATAGGAGCAGTTGATAGTTTCTCTTTTATTGCTTCAAAATCTTGTTCGAAGTTCAGAGTCCAAAAATAATATACATCCTTGGAGAGAAATGTAAACAGGGGATAAGCTATCTTACTAAAATCCTTAATGAACCTCCTATATTTTCCTGCATGTCCAATAATTTGTTTGACATCCTTTGGTTTCAAAGGTGTAGGAAGTAGGGTGATGATTTTGATTTTCTTTTTTTCTACTTCAATCTCCCTAGAGAATACATGGTTTCCTAACACAATCCCTTCATTCATCATCATATTGCATTTTTCATTGTTAAGGAAGAAGTTAATTTCTCTACATATTTGGATAACCTTATATATATTTTCTAAGGCATCATCAAAAGACTTTCCATAAGGGGTAAATTCATCCATGTAGATCTCAATTTTATCATGAATGAGTTATTAAAATATGCTTAGAAATTATTTTTGGAAAGTGGTTTTGGAATCACATAGGATGAATGGTAAGACTTTGTAGGAAAATGTACCCCAAGGACAAGTAAAGGTGTTTTTGTCATGATCTTTAGGACAGATTTGAATTTGGTTTTGTCCATTAAATCCATCTAGGAAGGAAAAGTATCACTTTCCAACTAAGACATCCAATACTTGGTCAATAAAGGGTAGGAGGAAATGGTCCTTTTTGGTAGCCTTGTTTAACTCTTGGTAATACACACATATCCTCCATTTCCCATTCTTCTTTGGAACAATAACTAGAGGAGACACCCATTCACTATATGATATTGGATATATGAATCTAGCATCCAACAACATTTGAAGTTCTTATTTGACTATATCCTTCATTGGAGGGTTCATCCTTATTTGAAGTTGCCTAATATTTTTTGTTTCTCCTTGATATAAATATGGTGAGTACAAATATAATTATGGATGTATTTCATGTCTTTATAATCCCATGCAAAATATTCAACATTTATTTTCAACACATCTAATAGATTTTGTTCTTGTTGACTACTAAGTTTATTGTCGATCTTAAGTGTTTTTATAGGGATGGTATCTATGGTTTTGATAGTTTCATCTTCTATATCAGCAGTGAAAAAATATTTCCATAATTATATGTTATTTTTAGCATAAAGTTTAGATCCATTATCAAAACTTATCCCTATTATTTTCACATCAGCTAAATATTGGTTTTGCAGAAAATTTTCAGGGAAAGTGTCATTAATTGTGGTATTTGCTAGAGTTGTGTTTATTGTATAGATGGGCTAAGCAGTTTTTTGTGTCATATATTCTTCCTCTTCCACACACATAGGAATATTTTCTATTACCAAATGTTAAGTAAGAGGATATAGAACAATTTTCTTTTGAGATAGGTCATCAGTTATGGTCATGTTGTTTTCCCTACAACCAATATATGCATCTGTTGTGGCCAACCAAGGCCTCCAAAAAATAAGAGGACACCCATTAAATTGAGACTTGGTTCGAAGGAATAAGAAGTCAATAGGGCACTCCAAATAATCAATAAATATTACGACATATTATATCATCCCTTTAGGTTTGAATTTGGATTTGTCTGCAAGCTGAAGCACAGTGGGAGTATCTCTCAAGGATCCTTGAAGGTTGATTTTTAGCATAGTATCTTTGGTCATAAAATTGATGGCAGCGCCTAAATAAAAAATATTATTCTATATCAAGGTTTTGTTGATGTCAACATTCACTAGAGGTATTCCTAGATCCAAGTAATTGTGTACAATTAACTTCCCAAGCATAAGGTCAGCTAGTTGTCCTATAACATTTATGGTAGGGGAATCTTTCCTTTTCCTCCCTAGCCTTGTAATGAAATATTCTTTGATAAAGTTATTGAAAATAGGTACATCCTTGAGGGAAATCAAGATAGGTATTTTTATAATAAAAAAATTTAAGTTCCCATTAAATTTCTTTCTCTCCAAATGTATAAGTTTTCTTTTCATTTAATATTTCGGGGAAATGAGGAGTTTTTGGTTGAGGTGAGGTAATATATTCTTTGTCAGATCCTACATATTTTATGAGATTTTTTTTCTTTTAAATACTTTTCCCGATCTAATATTGATCTCTTGTAATTATAACAAATCATTCTGATAAGTTGTTTCACCATTGTACACAGGCTAGGCTTGCTTGTTATTTGGATTTGGAGCAAGTTGATCAAGCAACTGATGTTGTTATGGAGGAGAATTATTTTGATTAGTGTTATTTGTTGAGGAGGAGGAGGAATTAATGTAGGTTGTTGACTCCATCCTTGTAGAGGTTCACTCCGCTGATGGTTCTTATTTTGTTTCATGCTTGGAAAAGATTGGTTATAAGGAGGAATTGGTGGTCCCTGATATTGAAAAGGATTTTTATTTGTCCAAGTAGATGGTTTGGTATTATACCATGGTTTAGGAGACATTTGAGCATTATATTCACCAAAATTTTGAGTAGGATTGAAGTTCAACCTATTTGGAAGGGTCTCGGTGCTCCAAGCCTCCTTTTATTGATGAATTATAACTATTCCACATTCTCCTCTACTCTTAGAAATGTAGATTTAAATCTTGGAAAAGAAGGACATTTGTTAGTTGGATGATTTTATTCACAAATACTAAAAACATATATAAGGTCTAGAGGGAACTCATTTCTAGAATGCCTTTTAGTTCATTTAGGACAATAAAAAACCAATGCCTTCTTTGCTTCCTCCTATTTATTTTTTGCTACAAGGTATCCATTTTCATGGCTAAAGAATGCAAAATGTCACTTTTCATATCCTCTATATGTTGATGTTTTGGTAGCTACATGAGGTATTAAACACCAAGTGTAACCTTTGTACTTAGAGTAGAATATTCTGGAAGAAAGAGAACCATTAAACAGATGTGGAATTACCCTAGAAGAGAAGTTGGCCAAAGGAGAATAATAATAATTAAATAGAAAACCCCAAAAAGATAAGTCGACCCCACTTGGAAAAGTCACCTGACATAATAGTATAAATAAAGGTAGGAACTAGCTCATTTGAAACACACTCACTCAGTAGAAGGAGAGCACAAGTTTGAGGAGAAGTAGCTATAGTTGCAATAGAAGGAGGGCGCAAGTCTGGAGAGGGTTGTACGATAGTTGTCATGTTGTTATCTCAGTCTTTCCGGTGTCTCTCTTGTGTGCTTCTATTTGTAAAGGTACAATTCTATTAGTAGAGGTATGTTCTCTTGGTATTGTGTTGTTGCTGCAATAGTGATATTTTTGGTTAGGGTTTATCTGTTGGTTCTACTGTGGACTTGCTAGAATCATTCTATATAAGAAAAGGTTATTGTGCTAGGGGGTGGCATATGTGAATTCCTATGGTTGGGTGACAATGATATGACATTGTCTATGGTTAAATGAGCATACGAAAATATTAGCATGGTATCAGAGATGGTTTCCTTCGTAACTATATAACTGTTGGAAGGAATATCCTCATTTTCTACCATTAATAATCTCGTTGATAAATTACTAAACCCACTAAGAAGGTTGTTTAAGGAGGGAGCTTCTTTTCCCCAGATCAAATCTACAATCTTCCAAAGTTGCAGTGCTAGTTGCAATACCATTTGTAGCACCAATTGTAGTGTCAGTTCCAATACCAATTGTAGTGTCAGCTGCAGCACTAGTTGCAGTACCAGGTGCATTTCGTCTAGTGTAGTGAATTTTCTAGTAACTCATTGAGAAACTCATTGAAAGGATGGTGGAATTATCATTTCCCTAGATCAACTCACTAGCCATTCTTCTGCCAGTTAGGGTTTCTGGTTTTATAGAAACAACAAACCATAACCCAAATTCCTTGGGAACTTTCAATAAAGTTTTTGGACCTAATTTTTAGTTGTCCTAGTGTGACCTACCACTAGAGCATCTCCAACTATAGTTGGATTGCAATTTGGAGCACTTTGGAATTTTTGGGTTTGTCATTACTTTTCACTGTTGTCGGATGGTGTTGTTGTTTGTCGCTTATTTCATAGGTATGTACTTGTATATGTTTAAACTATCTCATTATCTTGAGGGTGTTTTTATGATAAGGGATCCTTTTATCAAGAAAAAATCGTAGATACAGAGGAATCTTAGATCCAACACATTCATAGGAACAATGTAATCTAGGTTTTATTGTTTTGATATGCCTCTAGTTGTTATGGAATTATTGTGATCTTAAGAACATCTAGTTGTATTTTGATCTATTGAAGTCAAACCTCTGATCAAATTTAAAGTTATAAGTTGAATTTAGTCAAAATATTAGATTGATTAAGGTTGATTTTTTAGATTTTATTTTCATTATATTCCCTAACTCATATTTTTCTCAAGAAAGCATATGTCTTAGTACAGGGGACAAGTTGGAGAGAATACTTGTCATGTTGAGTGAAGGAGACTCGAAATAAAAGAAACAACACTCATTCTTGAAGATAAGACTCCAAGTTCTAGGTTTGATTGATTAAATTGATAATTTTCCAATTTTCACATATCAACTTTGAAAATTACTACATTATAGGTAAACACTATAGTTGTGACAACAATCCTTGAAAAGTTTTATTATTGCTAGATACAATGAATACTTGGTAGCATGTGATTACTATTGATATAAATTCTTATTGTACTTCTCTGCAAGATGAAATAACATCTCCTCTAGGAGATATTTCTTTTTTTTCTTCTAGGCAGGTCACCTTTGTAATGCTATGATTATTACCATGAAATTATCTTTTATTCTTGTTAACATAGATATGTTCTTATGAAAATTCTATTATATTGGAAATGAATTTTCTCTTGTTTCTCTTGTCTTGGGTAGGTTACCATGGAGGAATGATTGGTCACAATAATGGAAGAGTGTTGTTCCTACTTCTTATTATTGCATTTTTATTTTGGGCCTTGTTCCAAGAAGGCCACAAGTGATAGCTCTTAGAAGGAGCTATTGTGAAGATTGTTCTCATTATTGTTTTTATTATTATTATAAGAGTATTATTCTTGTGTATTGTTTTATCTTGTTGTTGGTCTTGTTCCAGGTAGGTCACAGGTGATAAATCTGAGGGGAGCTATAGTGACAGTTGTAGGAGGAAACATATTAGATGGTCTCTAGTTTGATACATGGAGAAAACTATAGAAATAAGAAGTTGTATACATGACCGCATCCATCCATGTACCGAAGAAAAAGAGGATGAAGTTAAAAACTTCTGGAAAGAAGGGTACTTTTGCGAAATACCAAGTATCTAATATGGACATTGATTGTAAGGATAAAAGGCTCCAAAAATGATTGAACAGATCCCTATAGTGTATTTGATCACTCTTCAGATCACTAGGAAGACTTAGTAGAGTTAGAAAGGCCTACCCTAAATCATTGCAATAACCAGGAAGAGACCAACATGGTCCCATGACACTTTGCAGGATACAAAGATATCTAGAATTGATGAGCCATATCACAAGAAGGAGAAGATGGCTCCACAATTGGTGAGGTAGGAAACCACATCAAGTACCAACTCAAAATGAGCTAGATTTAAGAGGCATTCAACCATCAGGATCTGGTAGGGAGGAGCAGCCTCCCTTGGAATTTTCATAGGAGATTAGACTTTAGAGGAGGAAGAGATTTAGAAGGATTGGGATATGTATTTTTCCTTGAGACTAGAAGGCAAGTTAGTGGTGACATCCAAATTGACCTATAATATCAAACATGTTGTTGATGGAAACATAGAGATGTACAAAGCTTTATTTGTGGCCAGAGGATTCTCCTAGAAAGAGGGAGAATATTATGACAAGACACTTGCTCCAGTAGTCAGAATAAGTGCACATAGAGAAACCACAAGATACATTAGAAGGAGTCTCATGTATGCATTTTGAAGAAAGATTTGTATGGGATTAAGCAGGAACCTAGGGGAGGATATGTCCGACAATTATTTTTATGAGTGTGGGATTGGTTGCCTACATTGAAGGTGATGAATCTGAAGTTATTGAGTGATATATATTCAAAGATAGTGGATGAAACCATGTATAGACAGAAGATAGGTTCTTTGATGTACTTGAAGAACACTAGATCAGATATATGTTTTGTGGTGGACACTTTCAGTCAGTATATGGTTGAACCAATATGTGTTCACTTGGTTGCAGAAAATCATGTGTTGAGGTACCTAAAAGGTACAATTGAATATGGACTCAAACATGTTTTAGATCGTGAGATAAGCCTGCAAGTCTATACTAATTCAGATTGGGCCAGTAGTGTCATAGACCAGAAGTGTACATATGGATGTTGCTTTAGTTTGGGATCAATTGTGATCCCATGGTTCAACATGAAGTAGACTAGTGTGGTTCTCAGTACAACTGAGGTATATTATATAGAAGTTTTTTCATCTAGCAGCGAAGTAGCATGGCTTCAGAATCTCCTTCCAGGATTGTTTGATATCCAGTTAGAGACAACTTGTATCTGGTACAACAACCAGATTTTATTGAATTTGTCATAGAACCCGATGTTTCATGAAAAGTCAAAGATGTCGAGATCATATACCATTATATTAGAGATATGGTGTATAAGGGAAAAGTGAAGCTCCAATATCTCGCTACAGATGAGAATATAGAAGATGTGTTGACCAAGCCTTTGTCAAGAGTGAAGTTTGTGTACTTCAAGAAAAATATTGGCATGGTCCAGAAGGACATCCCTCATAAGAGGGAGTGATGAGTCACATATGTGATTCTTGTGGAAATATATTGTAGAGTGTGGCAACAAAAAGTGGTCATTTCCATTCATGTTACTAACTATGACACTAGTTAGTATGAACTCGCACAAGATCATTAGATGCAGATCCTTCGAGGAGGGTGAGTTTCCCATCTTTTCAAGCTAGAGGGCCAACCTATGTGGTTGTTTCCTAGCCTTGGGCTACATCGATAGTGTTTTTGCAATACATCACCTAAACCTCATGGTTAGATGCCCATTCACTATGGGATGGATGCCTGGCGTGCCAACCATAAGGGATAGCTATACCTAAGTGGTCATTTGATATAGACTTCATGTTAATGAGATGGATAACCCTATGTACATGAGTGGTCGTTTGATACAGACTCCATGTTAGTGATATGGATGACCTTATGTACATGAGTGATCATTGATCCAGAATCCATGTGAGTGAGTTGGATGATCCTATGTGAGAACTAGATGCCATATTTTGTGTGAGTTGGTGAGTTGCAGTTTCCCATACTCTATTTGGGTTGGGTAGAAGTGCAGTTCAGTGTGAAATGGATCAACTGGATAGTCTCCTAGACTCTATTTGGATTGGTTATTAGCGTACTTCTATGTGTGAACTGGATTAGATTGAACAATTTCCCAGAATTCATTTGGATGGGGTAGTAGCGTAGTTCTGTGTAAACTGGCTCAACTGCATATTCTTGAATCTGTGTGAGTTGGATGGTTTCCTATTTCTTTATGAGCTAGATTCCTAGTTATGTGTGAGATAGATGAAATACTTGTAATGACATAAGGTCTGAGACGATGATGAGGCTATGCCCACTATAAATATGCTACATGTGTTGATGAGGCCCCAGATGCATGATTGTGATGTGACCATCAGATATTCTCTGTGTGTGACTATGAAAGGGGTTGTGTGGCTATGACGATGATACTTTTAACATTATTTGTTTGATCATGAGATAACATGTGTATATATGCTACTTTTTACGTGATTTGTTTTATCATAAGATGACTATGTGGCCATACTACTTGAGACATGATATGTTTCATCATTAGATAGCCTATGTGGCTATGGTGATGCTACATGTAGACTAGTCTACAAGACCATGGGATTCCTTCCCATACCATGTGATATGGATGGATCTGTTTGATACCATTACATGAAGAAACTTTTAGTTAATTCCTACCTAGTTAAGAGGGAGTGTTGATGTTTTGGTAGTTGCGAGAGGTATTAAATTACAAGTGTAACCTTTGTAATTAGGGTAGAATATTCTGTAAGCAAGAGAACCATTAAACATATGTGGAATTACCCTAGAAGATAATTCGGCCCAAGGAGAATAATAATAAAGAAATAGAAAACCCCAGAAAGAGAAGTCAGCCACACCTGGAAACGTCACCTAACAGACTAGTATAAATAAAGGCATGCACTGACTCATTAAACACACACTCAGTCAACAAAAGGAGGGTGAAAGTATGAGGAATAGTAGTTGCAACAATTGTAGTTGCAGTAGAAGGAGGGTGCAAGTCTAAAGAGGGTGGTGCAACAATTTGCATGGTGTAATCTCTGTCTTTCTGGTATCCCTCTTGTGTGATTATCTTGGAAAAGGTACACTTTGATTAGTAGGGGTTTGTTCTCTTGGATTTTTGTTGTTGTTGCAACAACGTTATTTATCGTTAGGGTTTATTTGTTGGTTCTAGTGTGGACTTTCCAGAATCATTCTATCTAAGAAAATATTAATGTTCTCAAGGGTGGAATATGTGAATGCCTATGGTTGGGTGACAATGATGTGAAATTGTTTATGTTTAAACAAGAATACCAAAAATTTAACATTATCAACCCTCCTAATTCATTCTTTATATAATTTGCAGGTTTAGAATATTGAGATGACAAACCTCTATTACTTATAACTTTATTTCTTGAGGAACTTGAGTGGTTCTTGAATATTATTTTGATATCATCATAGTGCAGTTGGTAGATATCCCCATTGGATAGGAGATTCGATTTTTCCATCATATATTCTCTTACCCCTCTGAGTAATACAACCTTGCATGATCCTTCATTCAGAGTGCAATTTTGAGCTCTCTTATAGCTTAGTTGAAATCTCTCTTCAAATTCTTCTAGAGATTCATTAGGTCTTTGTGTCATTCTCAAAATCTCATATCTTTTGTCTCTTTCTCTACAATAGTCTTTGTATCTTTCACAAAAAGTATTTTTCATTTTATCCCAAGTTGTCATATTATTTACCTCTAGGATCATAAACCATATTAAAGATGAATTCTTAAAGGTACAAGGAAAAATTGTGAGCTTGTGTTCATCCATGATATAAGCATATGTCATGCATATAACTTCAAACTCAAACAAGAAAGTATCAGGATATTAAGAAACAAGTCCATGAAACGGAGGTAATACAAAAGGATTAATAATTTTCATCCTGGCTTATCCATTGTATTTCTGAATGGGGAAATCAAATATCTCTTCTTCACTAGCCATTGAACAAGGTGAGAGATATTTTCTTTCTTCTCAATTATTTTCAAAATATATAGCTTCCCTTTCTAAGAAAATTTCAAGTGTTTCAGGACTAATCTATGGATTGCTTGGAACAGTATTGGGGGTGGGGATTTTTGGAAAAATAATTCCTTTCCTATCTTTAGGTATAGTCATTAATGAAATTAAAAAGAAAGTGAAAATTGTTTTCTTTTTTTGTATATATAATGCAAAAGACTGTGACAATGAGCTACCAATACTCAGATGAAGTGAAAGCACTTGATATGTTACACTGTAAACATTGTGTAGTGAGTTTGGCCTTGTGACTGAGGTATCCTTTATACTTCTCCAGGTCACATAAAGGAAATAAAAAATGAAAATGACATGCAGACTTCAACACCTCCCCAACAATGGTTCCAAAAAGTGATGGCCCTCGAAATAGAAGAAATAATATTGTTGTATCCTTGGCTTCTTACTTTAATTTGTCAACTCGGTGTTAGTACAAACCTAAGACGTGTTATGCAATGTGTATGGAGTATGAACTTGTTGGTAGTAACGGTACGAGACTGATCAAAGGTTGAAATGCATGAATTAGTGCAGAAATTGAGGTGACAGAAAGAAACTCTAAACTATTTCTTAAAGGGAACAAACCAATCTAAAAGTATTGTTAATTCTAGATTGCAGAAATGAAATCTAATCTAATGACATGAAATAAAGAATGCTAAACTATGAATATCAAAGTATAAGATGATTGTATTATAGTGCATAACAACAATGTAATTAAAGATATGTTGAACTGATGCATGAATAAAACAAACTACTTTATGTATAATACTTTGATCAATGGAAACCAAATGTGTTTTTATTTTTTATTGATGGTTTCATGAAAAGAAGATTAATATATAATGAAATTAAAAGCTAAAACTATCCTACATGATTTTTCTATAGGAATTGTATAGTCTCCACATGAAATCTGTAGTTTCTATAGGAAGCCAAAATGAGGCCTATAAAGGTAGTGTGAGTCTTTAGAAGCATGAAAAAAGATAGAATATATTAAAATCAAATGGATCTGAGGTTCTTGGCCTCGGGAGGAACCTAAGAGTGCTCCAAAAGGCTATTCAACATTTCTACATGATTCCTAATGTAACTAATCAGTTAGTGATAATCTTAACAAAAACTAGAATTGATCACAAAAAACCATATTAAACTTCGAAAGAGAATGAAATACTATATAATTAGTAATTTACATGCATGAAAACTACATAAATTACAACAGGGTCCTTGAGCCCTCTTAAGTGGGCCCTACCCAAGAAGCACAAAGGAGCCTTGAGAAAAATCTAATGGACTGAAGGAAAAACCATATTTATTTCATTAACATTAGAAATACATCAACATAAAAAAAGGCTCTAAGTTTTCAACAAAATTATTTAAAAAGTCTCAATACAATACTTCTCAAAAAATATCTCTCCCTCTTTTCTTATACTAGAGGTATATATATATCTTGATATTTTGACCTCCCTTCCTTCATCAAGGAGAGAATTGGGTAAATGAGGGATCGTATCCCATTACATCTATATCTCCAACTTTTTTTTATCATGAGTGGTCATTAATACACAAGGACTGCTTCTAGAGGTAGGTGGGGATAATGTCCCTTGATTCTTGGCTGGAAGCTCCTTGAGGGAGAAAAAAAACTTTGTTTTTATAAGGTTGGAACCCTTGACTGAAGAGGTTCAACGTGTTTGGAGATATACACATCCTTTGGAATAAACATTAGAGAAAAAGGGAATGTTATATGCAAAAATCCACCTCAATAGACATTCATTAAGCAACATGTAAAAATATCCATGACTTACTATTAAATATGGTCAAAAACAAATATTAAGTCATATTATGGTGGAAAAAAAATTCCAAAGATGGGCCTTTAGAATAGGAAATAATTGGGATCATCAAGTAGGAGCAATTTAGATCGAAAATCATGAGCAAAACGTTTCTCTAGGAATGTCTTCAATCGACCAACATTCTTGTGCTTTTGACTCATATTTCTCTAATTTCCATTCATACGGTTCCTTGTCTTAGTTATCTTGGATTGAAAGAGGTGATCCATGTGGTAGTTCTCCTTGTGCATTTGGATCGAGATCATCACTATCCTTGTGGATTACTTGATACATTTTTTTGGCCTCCAAGTCATCCTCTGAAGGTTCTGACCATGGTTTTCCTTCCCTGGGATCCGTTGGTATAATGATTTTATTACCATTTCCTTTTAATTTGATTCTATCTCTCTCAAGTGAAATGGTTTCCTTCATATTTCTTCCCCATGGTCTACCTACTAGTGTTGGGTATATCGATATGCCTTCAACCAAGTTGATCACCTCAAACTCAATCAATGTTGGGATGCCCATGATGGTAGTTTATGCAATTATGAGTATATCGATCGGCTCAACAAACCAATGATATTATAGCTTTAAAAATAAAATTAGCCTAATGAGCTTAGGTCTTCCCATTCTAATTGATGTTTCTTTCAGGAGAATGTTCACTTGGGATATGAAGTTGACTACCACTTGCATGATTATGAAACCCTCGACTTCTAAGTTGACTTGTTGATCATAATCAACTTGGGAATTTTCTTGGGTCAATTGTCATAGATTTTTGCATGTATTGTGATCTTCTTTGCATTGTTTTAATATCTTCAATAATACTCGAAGTCAAGTAAATAATTGTTTTTCTTTCAGAAGATTAAGAAATTCTTCCAAGACTATATCCTTCATTCCATCCTGATACTTTTTATTTAGATGTTTTCTTTTTGTTTCATCCTCTTGGTCAAAAAACCAAAGAGCTTCTTTAATAGTCCATCTCTCTTTTTCAGGATCTAGGTATCTATTATCCTTTCTGATAGGTTGAATTATCAGTACTTTTGGTGTTCTTTCTTGATGATCTTCCCTAGACCTTGTTATAACATTCATATTTTTAGAGTTCAGTACCTAATTCCTATGAACAGTTTGAAAAATATTACATATTGTTTTATTTTGTAGTTTTTCAATCATAATTGGGTAGTATTCTAGTGAGTGGTCACCAACTGCACATATGTTACAAAATTTCAAGTCATTTATGTCCTTTACAAGAAAAACAAGAGCCAAGTGGTCCTCCTTTAGACAAATGTAATAATATTGAATTCGACCATGACCACCTCTACCTTGGTAAGATGAACAATATGCTACCAAATGACGATCCTTGGACCTGTTCATGTATCAAACTAGTGCCATACCATACATCATGAAACAAAATATATGTCATCAGAGAATCATGAACAATACATCCACCAAGTACATCATGTACCAAAATGTGCCCAGCATGCACAACACCCATGTACATCAACCATGTACATCAACAATGTGAAATGTATCCACCATATGTCAACATGTACATCTACCAATATGCCAAC
>ML794224.1:69328-86314 GCA_009831015.1 Picea engelmannii | reverse complement strand
CTATGGTATTGATAAGACATATCAAGGTACCTCTGGTAAAAATTTCAGCTCTTGATTCGCTATAATTATGGAGATACACTCTGTGGAATATAGGGTTTGTGACCAGTCCTGAAACTAGTCAATAAACAGGTGTTCTGGGTAAACCAGTTATAAATTTTTCATACAGACTCCACATTCAGTGAGACCACTTCCATTGGAAATAGTATATACTATAGTTTCTTGTGTGCGGGTTTCAGAATCAGATGTTAAATATTGAGCGCAGGGCATGCTGTACAAGTTGGGTCTTCTGAACAGACCAGAATTGAATAAAGTCTACCATTCTTTCTATAACCTCTTTTTGGGGAGGATTCAAGGAGTGAAAATTAGAAGAGTTTGAGAGAATACATTGATTAACATCATCTACAAGATCAGAGTACTCCAAGAATTTAATAATTTTAGAAATTGAAGAAGTCTCAGAAATCATTATCAGGTTATATGTGATGATTGGTTGATGGTGATGATTTAATGTAAAGTTTTATTATCTCTCATATATTCTTGGGTGGAAGGAAGGGGCAAAGATAGAGAGTTCAAATCTCTCTTGATATTGGAGGATTGTATCTTCCTATTGGATGTTTGTCCCTCCCTTTACATTTGGAAGTTGTAGCTACCTTTGGAAGTCATTACTTCCCTTGAACAAAAACTATTGATTATTTCTCATATATTGTGCATGGTGTATTGTGGTGTATTGATGTAACTCTTATACTATTGTTCATTTCTCATTGGATATAATTAAATGGTTTAAGTATAAGTTGAAAAAGGTTTTTAAATTGTACTTGATACTGATTCACCCCCCTCTCAGTATCAACAGAAGGAATCCCATGTAGGGGCCACCACAAAAATTGCATACTCCTCCAGGACCCTTTTCTCATAGTAAGTATTGCATATTCCTCCATGGACCTTTTCTCAGAGTAAGTATCCCACCAGTATTTAACATGGGGATCGACCTTGAGGAGTGCAAAAGTGATCTTTTCCCGATCGAAAAAATTATGGACCGAAAAATATCCATCTAGCAGATTCAACCATTTATCTACAACATCTGCATCTATCAGTCCTTCAAATAATGGAATATCAAAATTTACATATAAATTGAATGGGGTTTCATGGTTGCCTGATGAAGATACTTCTCCCATGGGAAACCATCAAAGGATATAAGTGAATATGTCCATCATTTCATTCCTTTGTCACGCGAGGGCTTCCTCGAGTAACATTTTAATAGGATCTCCTGCTCCATCATCTTTCTTTTCCTCTCTGATGGGTTGTTGTCACACTTGGTGAGACCGATCTGGTAATGGATTGATTAGTTTGAGTCCCAATTTCTTGTACCCAGACCTTCTCGGGGACATGCAAGAAGAAAAATAAATGAAGAGAAGACTACTCTGATACAACTGATCCGGATTTAGGAGCAGAAAAAACTGATTGACAGAGTGAATACAATAAACATAGAGATAGGAAGGATAAAAAAAATATCGAGGGAACAATATCTTCTATTAAATAATGAAATAGGTTGAAACTGTAAAACTACAGAACTGAAACTTGCTTGGATGGTGGTAGCTATCTCCGAGAAGAGATGTGGCTTCTATGTGCAATTTTCTGAGAAGAATCGATTACAATGAGTCTTTAGAGGCCCTTTTCATATTACTCATGAATGCCAAAACCCTAGACATCCAAAAACCTAACCCTATAAGGTGAAACTCCAAAATTCATGTGGGCCCTATGGGTAAGTTGATGTAATTTGGTACCTCAACTTCCTAGGGTCGTAAATTTTGCATATGACCTCCATTTTATGCACGTGATGGCCCATTGTAAAGGAATTTAAGAGAACTACACATTTCGTTGTCATACCATGATTCTATATACAGTATAACTATGGTGAGTCAATAAAACAATGTTTAGGTCCCCAAAACAACCCTGGAAGTACAACAAGATGTGATGACATGACAACGTAAAAAATAAGCCAGTTGGTATTACAAGGGAAGAAATCTCTACGGCCAAGGGTAAACCACAACAGACAGGTATGACTGCAGAAATAAACTCAATTCCAACATATTCTATATAGACTAATGTGAAATACAAGAAAGAGGCCTACCTCGATCCAACATTTGGTGATGTTCCATCATTGAGCACTTTGACCCAAAGCTTTATACCTGCAAGAAGTTCTCAACAAACAAGAAAAGAAAGTATATAGTGATGCTATAAAAGGGATTAACACATCAGATAGAATAATCCATTAATAAACAATACAAACACACCCATGGATAATAATCATATATTTTCAAGATACCAATAGGACATGAAATGAGTATTTCTATTAATAATTGATCAACAAAAGTGTCAACATTACAGACTTCTATGTTGGCATGGTTCGAAACCAAGAAACCAAGTTCCTTCCAACTGGGTCTCCACCACTTCAATCCTCCACCAAAGGCAAGCTCATGAGAAAGAGGCAAAGAGGTCCTCTCAACAATAAGAGAAGATCTTGGAGGCTGGACATTGTGTTCAGACTTGAGGGACAAAGGGATGCAGACTCAATATGAAGTAATTTCTCCAGAGTAACTTTGCTCTCAAAGTTGAATGCTTTCTCCTCTTTTCCATAGCTTGAAATTGTGCTCTTATAACCTTCAGAATGCAACTAAAGGGCTGAGTCATAACGTTTCCAATATATGGAAGGCCAAGGATCAGAGATCTCCTGTCATGACATGGAAACCCAACCTCATTTTTCATTTTCTGGCACAAATCTTGAAATACGTGAGATGCAGTGGAGAATCAAGCATATACGCATCTTGTATAACTGATAGGGAGCATATATGTGGAAAAATGTATGTTTTAGCTCTAGATTCATCAAAAAGGGATGATAAGTCTGCATAGGGAAATGGAAAAAGGCCCTCTATGAAAGATAACAATGGTGAGGAAAATATTTCTATAACAAATGCCCCCTAATGTGTGAGATCAAAGGAGTATCTGTGATGGCCGAAACACATTATAAATAACCTAGAAGTGGAGTGGTAGAGAACCAACTAGATGAACTCAATTGCTCATTACATTATGTATTGACTTTGCATGCATGGCTGCCAAGAATACAATGTAGATCCATGTGGAAAATATACCAAACAAGTGTTCATGGCCATGAATAGGCAAATACAAATGCGGTTATATGCCAAAATTTGTCATAGTCACGAACAAGGCCAAGTGAATCCAGTCTCAAAAATCAATATGAAGATATATGTATACCATGGAGTACAATCTGATCTCCCATGATCACTGAAGTCAAATAGGTACTGGTCTAATGAAGTGGAAGCAACAACTCAGGAAAGTTGTGGCCACATAGTGATGTCTTCAAGTCTTCTACACTATCCGCCAATGGTGCAAGTCTACATCATGTGAATAAATGAGTTGAGGTTGAACATGATGAGACATTGTTTGATTATCGGTCATTGAAGTATACCGTTAACAAATGCGAGACAACCTACTGATAATGAAAGTAGGTATCAAGGAACCGAGTACATCTCTACAAATGTGAATAAAGGATTTGGTGTCGAACACTTGAGAGATCCATTGATCAGGAGACATTGATGTATTCCCATCTGTCAATGGTGAGAGAGCCTGCCACTAATGACTACTAGCCCCAAGGTACTCATAAAAATCTAGGTCACATATCCAAAATAAATGAGTTGAAGTCGATGGAAAGAGTCCCGCTGAAAGGAGAGAATTGAGGCATATCTCATCAGTTAGCACGAGGAACAAAGAAGGATCTTCATAATTTAGTGGAGATCGGACAAAGAACATGTTCACGAACCAACAACCCTGTGTGTCTTTCGCATGTGCCAAATGCAAGCGGTACACAAAAAGGACCCTCTAAATAGAAGCCAATGATGAAAAACTGATGACAAAGGTGAGGACACCACCAATAAGGCGAATGGAATCCAAGACACTGCATGAATCCAAAAGTGTGAATAGGTGTCTTGTCGTCGAACACAAGGGAAACCACCCAATCAATGACCAAAGATGAAATGTCGATTGTTGGGTTCAAGGTGACCTACCAATGATGAAATTAGGGTCAAGGTGCATGATAAGACCAAAGTATCATGTGATTCTAAGACAAACTGAGGGTATGGCTGACATGCAAAGTCAAGATTTCTGAGGAGTGGTTAACAAAGGTTGATAGACTTCCTTTGAACAAGAGCATGAGACATATGTTGGACTCTGACAGCATGGACTCAATGATGTGACAATTATATGTAGGAGGCATCAATAACATTCTCTATAGGGACTGGAAGAGTAACCAGTGGATAGAGAAAAACATGTAGCAAGATCAGCTTCCTAAGGCCATGCTAAACCCAAAATTATGATGACACAAGGACTCAATAACTTTGTGCTCTATTCAAAGGTGACACAATTGCTGCCAATTACAATATAGTATTCCCTTCCCACTCATCTTTTTTTTTTTTTTTTAACAAATGAATGTTATGATACAAAGGAGGGAACGAGTGTCGCAAGTAAGAAAAACTAGTTCCAGCAGTGGAACATACCTATGCTCAATGCAAGGAAATACATGCAGGAGATGGACACTTGGGGTGATGTTCCCTCTAGGGTATAGGGTGTTAAATTGTGAAGGATAAAAATAAGGCTCTACTTGGTTGAGGATGCAAACTTCTTAGGAAATGGTTTATAATGCAAAGAGAGAACCAGATAAAGGCTCAATACAAAAAGCGAGGGCATGAGATGCAATCACAACTTAATGCCAAAAAATTTTCTTTTTTATATATTTTAGTCTACTTGGTGTGAAAAAGGGGTAAACTTGTGCCAAATAGATGTCTTTTCAAATCCAATTTACGAGTGTGAAAAAGACAAGTTCACTCAACAATCTTTTCTATTTTTGATAGCGAGTTGGAAAAGAGCTTAACTGGGACTCATGATCTTTCAAATTCAATTTTAATGAGTGTGAAAGGGAAAAATCACTCGACAATCTTTTCAGTTTTTAGACGAGTTGGAAAAGAGATTAACTAAGACTCATTTTTGGGAGTCTAATCAACATGTAAAGGGGGAGGCCAAGGCTCCTGTCCTGGACTTCTGCCGAAAGTTTGTATCTTGCAGATAACTGACAAGAGCTTGGGAACACCCAAGGCTTTCTAGGTCAAGGAGGAGAAGGTGCTAATGGAGGATACAATCTCTGTGATGGTTCGAATAATGTCTCTTAATGGAAAGGACATAGGTGGGGGAATGGGATGTCCCATTAGGTTGTCCCAATCGAAAGGAACCTTGTTAGGACTTGGATGGAGAGAATTCAGGGGAAGAATAAATCTCTCTCGTTCAGAAGGGGGAGGATTTGAAATGTTGATGGCATGACTGAAAGGTGCGTCATTCTCTTCAGGGAGAATAGGGTTGACCAAATATTGCACTGGTGTGGCCACTTCTTCAATTATAGGCTGAAGAGGATGCATAGTAATGGGGGCAAGAGACGCTTCACCCTTAACAAAGGGGCTGAGCTTGGTAGAATATTAAGTCGGTGGAACCATCGAAACAATCAAGGGAGAAGTGGTGTGAAGAGAAACCACATATGCCTCCAAATCTGAAGGGCTCTTGGGTGAGCCCCACGCTTCTGGTATCTCGACAGTAATATGACAAAAATGAGTAAGGTGACTTCCTTCACAAGTCTTGCAAAAGAATTTAGGCTTACATCTTAGGTGTCTGGGCTTTTCGATGTAACTAGCAGCGGAAAGAGAGTCATCACATGTATAATGAATAGAAATGGGAGATGCAACATGGCTATGATTCGGGGAAAAAATAATGGTGCACCCAACATAATTGGTAGAGGTTGGGGACAAGCTGTTGATGTAGTTTGTAGAATAAGTCAACCCATCTTCGACATGACTGACAGAGTTTGGAAATGGAGCACTAGTATGACTGAAAGTGACTGGGATGGCGATAGATGGTGGCATTTTATTCCATGTTTTGGGGAAAGATTGATTCTGAAAAATTGCAAGCTAGGAAGGATCTTGGTATACCTCTTGCCCTAGCCCAGAAAGGTGTTGGTTCACGCCAAAATGGTCCGAAGAGGTTTGGAAAGGCATCACCACTAAGGTATGTGAAGAGACTGAGGTAGGATAAGGATTATTCAAGTAAGGATATATGTTTCCCCCTTGTGAAGGGATCCCATAAAGAGGGTAGCCCGAATCGTAAAACTGGTTCTCTCCATATGAAAGACCTGGTGGTAATTGAGAACCTGTCATGGAAAAAGTGTTCGAAGGAACTAACATGGATGATGAACTATACATGGGTGGGGTGTAATAAGTGGGATAGGCACCCATGTGAGTATTGGCTACTGAAAGAGAATAGCTAGTATTAGATCCATAGGGGGGAAGGTTCCGACCTCCCATGGGGACATGACTCATATCAAACGAAGAAGTAGGCATCAGAGCCATGGTGCCCCTAGGCCCAATGTTAGGATTCATATATGTGGGCCAAGGAGAGGGTTGCACAGGGGAAGGCATATCAACAAAAAAATGGCTAGAGACCCAAGGTGCGGACAGAGCATTGTAGTTCTACATACCATTGTAAAAAATGGAAGGGCCCATCCCCATGAAATTAGCAGGTATGATGGGGTGGGTAGCAGTGAATGAGGGAGAAAAAGAAACTCCAATGTCCATAATGATGAAACCCAAAATAGATGCCTAAGTTCGACTAGTAGTCAAAGAGCATACCAAAAAATTCAAACGACCAATATGTATGCAAACGGGCTAAAGTGGCTGAGTGGCTTGCCTTGCAAAAGAAGGTATGTCTCCTCTAGGAGGGACTTGAGACTCCCCACTAAATTTTGGAGGTAACAAAATCAGTTATAAGGGCCCTCGTGGGATTAAAAACCAGTCGGTCAAATCCCCCCAGAGAGGTAATCGTCCATAAAGGTTGTATGTTGTCCGACCCTTATCTGACTCAGGGTACAAGCAGAATAAACCCTTCAAGTAACCTATGATATAGCTAATTCAAGCAACTAATAAACCACTGTATAACCAATGCACATGCGAGAATTCGTAAGTCTAGATCACCATATGGGCAGAGTAGCAAAGACTGAAACCTTGAAATCACCACCTCTCATAGAGGTATGGGCACTAGAAAGCTCCCCAAATACGAATAAATCAACAGAAATATCTCTGACGCTAGGTGAGTATCCAGGGGTTATCCCTTCAACTAACTTCATGTGACCTCGTGATTAACTCCGGTGTGAGCAAAGCCTTCTGATCTTATCAATTATACAATGGACTTCTCAACTCCCTGTCTCAGACACATATGTTGATTTAATTTCCTTGGAGAATTTTACTCACAAAATCCTATTCCAAGGCACTAAATCCTAAGCTAGTTTGTGCACCCTAAAAATAAAATCATGACTAATCAATTTTAGTTTAAAGCATAAATTTTATTGGTCGTGGTTACTCAAAAAGGTATCGAAGTGAAACTCATGGTGCTATGACTCTGCTAGTAAATAAATATGGATATAATACAAACTCTATCTTTAAATTTTCAATGAATGATATGCTAATAAAAACAGTGCAGTCTCCAATTTCAAATCGTCAATTCAGAATTAAAATACAATCTTTCGATAAATGTGCTAAGCTAATGATAAAAATTCAAAGACAAAATGCCAACCAATGCAAAATGCCTATTTTTTTTGTATTTTCAATATTCTAAAAAGAAAATGCATGGACTGATAGGAAACTTGACATATGAATTCTACTATGTATAAAAGAAATAACTCAAGCAGAATACCAGGTAGCCAAGCAAACAACCTAGAAGCCAAGGACAAATTAAAAATAGAAAACAAAGAGAAATACTATGCCCAAAAATTCAACTCCAAATAGGCATCTTGTCATCCCAGATAATCTCAACAGACACTACACAGACCTAAGAAGGCTCAACAATATTTAACTCCTACCCAACAACCATTCAACCAAGCAAAAAAGCAAGGGGAAGTGGTATACACGACTGTTCAAGAGAACAGAGCGTATATACGCTTCTTGTATTGAGACATCAAGCGTGTATACACGATTGTCAAGGAAAAAATGGCGCATATTCTTTAAAACAAGGCCAGGAAAGGGTAAAAGGATGAAAAATCATACTTAGAGTGAACATGATCTCTCAAGCAGTGATACAACAAGAAACACAAAGGAAAAAGAGCAATGTAATAAGAAAAAGTACTTCAACCCTTAGAAGGAAGATCTCTCCCCAGTGGAGCTTCCATTTCTGTTACAAGGGAAAATTTCTCTATGGCCAAGGGTAAACCACAAAAGACAGGTATGACTGCAGAAATCAAATCAATTCCAACATATGCTATATAGATTAATATGAAATACAAGAAAGAGGCCTACCTCGATCCAACGTTTGGTGATGTTCCACCGTTGAGCACTTTGACCCAAAGCTTTATACATGCAATAAGTTATCAACAAACAAGAAAAGAAAGTATATAGTGATGCTATAAAATGGATTAGCACATCATATAGCATAATCCATTAATAAACATTACAAACATGTCCATGGATAATAATCATATATTTGCAAGATACCAATAGGACGAGAAAGGAGTATTTCTATTAATAATTGATCAGCAAAAGTGTCAACATTACAGACTTTCATGTCATCACGGTTTGAAACTAAGAAACCAAGTTCCTTCCAACTGGGTCTCCACCACTTCAGTCCTCCACCAAAGGCAAGCTCATGAGAAAGAGGCAAAGAGGCCTCTCAAAAATAATGGAAGAGCTTGGGGGATGAACACTGTATTCAGATTTGAGGGACAAAGGGATGCAGACTCAATATGAAGTAATTTCTCTAGAGTAACTTTTCTCTCAAAGTTGAATGCTTTCTCCTCTTTTCCATAGCTCAAAATTGTTCTCTTATAACCTGCAGAATGCAACTGAAGGGCCAAGTCAGAATGTTTCCAGTATATGGAAGGCCAAGGATCATAGATCTCCTATCGTGACATGGAAACTTGACCTCATTTTGTATTTTCTGGCACAAATATCAATATACACAAGCTATAGTGGAGCATCAAGTGTATACAGATCTTGTATAACTGATAGGGAGTGTATATGTGGGAAAAATTATGTTTTATCTTTGGATTCATCAAAAAGGGATGATTAGTATGCATAGGGAAATGGAAAAAGGCGCTCTGTGCAAGATAGCAATGGTGAGGCGAGAGGCCACCCACATCCACCTAGAGAATGTGCGAGGCTTCAGACAACCCCATAAGTGTAGAACTCATAATTATAAAGAAGTACAAAAATATGTGTTGAATAAAAAATGGACACGAGGAGAGAGTTGGATTAGGTGGGTGGCCACCAATATCCACCTGGATAACTGGCTCCCAGGTGGCATCCAATGGAGTTGTATATTTCCACCAGACTAACACTTCCTTGATGGTGCATTGATGAATATGACACTCACACTTGTCCAAAAGGCCTTGTGGATGCAACCAGATGGATCCTTGTTCATCCAATTCGAGAAGGCTGGTTTGAGTTTGGCACTGAGTGCCAATCACCTTATTTAAGAAGGAGACATGAAAAACAAGATGGATCTTGGAATAATGAGGCAAAGATAAATGATAGGCCACCTATCCCATGTTCTTGAGAACTATATAAGGAACATAAAATTTGGGCATCAGTTTCTGACAATGTTCATCTTTGAGTGATGTTTTTTTATATGATTGTAGGTGAAGAAATACATGGTCACCTTCAACAAATTGACATTCTGAGCGACCTTGATCATCTTGTTTATTCATGTGATTTTGTTACATAAACTAATTCTCTTTGAGGGTATGAAGAATATCCTCTCGAACTGTGAGCATTTGGTCAACCACATAAACCTTTGAGACACCTAGCATGTAGGAGAGAACATAAGGTGGATTTTTTCCATATACTGGTTCAAAAGGAGTCATGCAAGTAGTGGTACGGTAAGAAGTGTTGTACCACCATTCAACTAATGGTAACCATTGAGCCCATTTATTTTTCCTTTCAGAAGCAAAATACCTCAAATAATTGTCCAAACACTTGTTGAGAACTTCAGGTTGACCATCATTCTAGGGATGATAGATTGTGCTGAGATGAAATTGGGTGCCCTGTAGCCTGAATAATTCCTACCAAAAATTGTTGGTGAAAGTGGGGTCTCAATCAGAAACAATAGAATGAGGCATGCCATGAATCTTGAAGACATGATCCATGAAAATTTTAGCCATAATGGATGCAGTAAATGGATGTTGCAGATCACATAAATGAGCATACTTGGAAATAAGCTCAACTACTACCATGATGACTAACTTATTTCCTGATTTAGGTAACTCCACAATGAAATCCATAGATATGTCTCTCCAAATAGTGGATGGAATTGGAAGCAGTTGAAGTGTGCTAGGGGATTTGATTGTTTCTCCCTTGTTACATTGACAAACATCATATTTGACCACAAAAGTGAGAACTCCCTTTTTCATACCATCCCATAGAAAATAATGTTTGACCCTGTCATAGGTTTTGGTAAACCCTGAGTGCCCATTTGTGGGAGTAGGATGAAGCTCAGAAAGCACCATGGATTTAAGTTGTTATTGTTTACTTAAATAAAAACAACCTTTGTAGAGAATCTCATCATTGTGCCAAGAGTACCCTGGGGAAATTGGATAATTGTATTGCAACTGTTGGATCAGGTGCAAACTTTTAGGATCTTCTAGCCATTCCTGGCGAAAATCTTGGAGCCAATCTGGCACAATGAAAAATAGGGAGAAAAGGGACCCTTCATATTCACATTTTTGAGAAAGAGCATCAACAACCACATTTTCTTTTCCTTTTTTTGCAAATGATATCATGATCATATCCAAAGATCTTAGTTATCCATTTTTTTTTCTCTAGAGAGGAAGGTCATTTCTCGAGAAAATACTTGAGGCTTTGATGATCTATCTTAATTTGGAAGAATTGTCCCAAGATATAAGAGCACCAAAGATCTACTGCATGCATAATAGACAACATTTCCTTTTAATATATTGATTGGCCCAAATTGCACTGTGACAATTGTTTTATGCTAAAGGTCAAAGTTCTACCCTCTTGCATAAGGAATTCTCCAATTTCTCTCCCAAAGGCACCACATTCTAGGACAAAGGTCTTTTTGAAACTAGGAAGGGCCAAAAACGAAGTAGTGCACATAGAATCCTTCAATGCTTGAATGGCCCGACCAACTACGAGATTCCAAGTGAAAGAATTTTTTTTAGGTAGATCAATGATAGGCACCACAATATTTCCATAATTCTGAACAAACTTACGATAATACCATGTTAAACCCATAAAAATACACAATATTTTGATAGTCTTGGGGTGAGGCTAATCCTGAATGGCTTCAATTTTCTTAGGATCCACCTGGACACCAATGTTGCCAACAATATGACCCAACTACTCAACTTCTGAGGCACCAAAGGAACATTTAGAGTGTTTGAGGAAAATTTGATGCTCAGAGAGTAGATGAATAAATTGATCCACATGGGAAAGATGGGATTGCCAAGTTTTACTGTAGATGAGAATATCATCAAAGAAAACTAAGACAAAATGATGGAGAAAAGGATGGAAGACATGATTCATGAGTCTTTTGAAGGTGGAGGGGGAATTACATAGGCAAAATGACATGACTATGAGCTCATAGTGACCCTCATGAGTTCAAAAAGAATTCTTGGGCATGTCAACGTCTTGAATACAGATCTAGTGATAGCCTGGACGTAGATCAAGTTTGGTGAAATATTGAGCACCATTGAACTCATCCAAGAGATCATCAAGGAAAGGAATGTGAAACTTATCCTTGATGGTTAGTTTATTCAGGGAATGAAAGTGAGGACACATGTGCCAAATACCTTCTTTATTAATTACCATGACCACAAGAGATGAATAAGGGATGGTACAGGGGCAGATAACACCCTCTTGGAGAAATTCCTACATGATTTTCTCAATTTTATTATTTTTGGAAAAGGGATGACGATAAGGGTGAACATTGGGAGGAAGAATTCCAGGAACAAGGGGTATGGAATGATCATGAACACAATGAGAAGGAATAAGTAGGGTTTCTCAACCATGTGAATAGAATGTAGTTCAAAAATAATACCGGAGTGACCTTTCTTGAGGAGTTTTTCCATGCGATGGGAACTGATGATCTCAAGAGAAATAACTGTGAGACCTTTGAAGTGATACCTTTGTCCCTCTTATTGGAATTGCATGGTTAATTCCTAAAAATCCATAAGAATGGGACCGAAAGTGTGTAACCATTTAGAACTTAGCACAATGTAACACCCTCCCATTTCGATGGAAAACATATGCGATTTCAGGTGGTAATGTCCAATATGAAGACACACATTTTCACAACACCCACCACATTTCATGGACCCACCATTGACTATCATGATTTGAAATTTATTGACATCACGCATATAGAAATTGGTTTCCTGGGCAATGCAATGATCGATAAAATTGTGGGTGCTACCCTTGTCAAGTATGATGATGACCTTCCTATTCTTAATATATCCAATGAGTTTGAGGGTTTGGGGAGCAAAGAAACCAATGAGAGCATGTAGGGAAATGAGTGGTTCAACTTCAGGTGGGTCAGCAGGCTCTGGGGTAGCTTCGGGAAGGGATGGCTCTTCAAAAATTGGAATTGCCACATCTTCTTCAAGAACATCTTCGGAAATGGCCATTAAAAGATTTAGTTCCTTACACTTGTGCCCTGGAAAATATTTTTAATCACAATTATAGAAAAGACCCTTCAATTGGCATTCATCCATTTCAACCCTAGTTAATTTCTAGACCTTGAGGGGGGTGGCAGGGGGGTTAGAATTAGTGGGGCGAGGGAGAGGAACAAAAGAGGTTTTTTTGTTCTGGGAAAAAAAAACTTGTTGGGATTATTTAGCACGTTTAGTAGCTTCCAACCAAGTCTAAGGGAGGGCCATGAGAACCTGGGATCATATTTCATCCTTTAGGCTAGTGATAAAACATTCACGAAAGATAGCATATGACATGCCCTTGGTTTTAAAGGCCAAATTCTCAAAAGAATATATAATGTCTTCCAATGTGCTTGATTTTTTCAACTTGGTCAAACAACCGAGATAGTGGGTATTGGTGTCAAAGAAATCATAGAGCCCAACAACAAACTGGGTCCAGGAAATATACCCTTGACATGATTTTTTATGACATTTCCACCATTGTCATCGTTCATGATATAGATAGAGGAAAACATAACAAAGCTTGTCCAATTCGTTAGTAATACCATGCAGAGAAAAATAATCTTCCATTTGAGTGACCCAACCCATAAGATCAGAGCCATCAAATTTATTGACCTTGACATGGGGAAGACAGGGGTCACGTTGAAAGGAGTTGGAATGAATATGCAGAGAATGAGAGTATTTAACAACATCAGGTTGGTCTGAGGAGGAAGGACCTGAAGAGCAGTGCAACAACTGGTTGACAACAAACTGGAGGGTGTTAAATTGGTTCATGAATTTGGTGTCCATGGTGTCAAATTTGTCCTCGATGTGGGTTTCTAATTGTGTAAGGAATGAATTGGTATAGGAAATTTTAGAGGTTGCTTGATTGATGGAAGCTTCCAGGTTTTGGTTGCGAGTGGTAGCCATTTGGAGAGGGGAAGTACAGTTAAAGAAAAATGAGTGGGTGGGACCAAAAAAAGGACTTATAAGTGATAGGTACCACAATGGAAAGAAGAGAAATGGAATGGAATAGGTGGAAAAATGGGAATATGAGAGGGGCTCGAGTCCACTGGGACAAAAATGTTAAAAATAAAAGGTATGACTGGGATCAAGGAGAAAAGAGGAATCCAACATGATAGGTGTCAAATAATGGTGCCAATAGGATCCAAACATTTTTTTTACTCCTGCGGAGTTATACTTTGATCTGAAGAATATTGTAGTGACGAAATGCCCAAATTCTTAGCAATAAGAAATGTGTAGTAATTTCACAACTCGAATGCAAGAGACACAGTTGCACATAAATATATCTTGTCTTTTCTATTTTTGTTTTCGTCCAAAGTGTTAGGGTATTCAAGGGTTATACAAACAAGGGTTTTCCCTGTGCTATAGATCTCTGATATAAGTGCGGGGTCCAACAATAATACTCGGCCCAATATCTCAAAACACCAACTAAAGAGGCTAGACCATGCCCTTAGCTGTACTACCCGACTACCCAATAACTAGAGAGGTATCTTCCTAAGTGTTGCTCTCAGTGGAACTATAACATTCAAGCAACTGATCAATGTATCTATGGAGGGATTTAGGAGATCTAGTTCAGTCTATATAAAGATGTTTTCTAATGCGCTACCACTTGAACGGGTACCAATAGGGGTTATAAGGGTGGACAATAGATGTGATCTTAAGTACCACTTGTATTTACTGCGTGTATGAATCCCTGACTGTGTGTTTATGCATGTAATGACAGATCTTTATAGCTTTAAGATGTTGGAATACATCTCTACCCTGAAAAAACTTTAACCCACAATTTTCTGCTGAGGAAGGTGCTCTGATACCACTTGTAGTATTCCAGTTATAAAATAGTATGCAAAACAAAATTAATTATCTATAAATGGTAGAGAAACAATGATATAACCATAACAATACAACAATAATACCAGAATAACACTAGAAACATCACTTTGATTACTGAGAGAAATGTTCAATTGCCTCTTCAAGGGGGAAACCTCCAGTAGAGCAGAGCTCTATTACAATAATATCCAAGACAAAACTTCTCATGCCCTCTACTCTTATTTATACTAAATCTATCTATCCAAAAGAAAAATCTAGAGGAAGATCCTTCTAGAAGCGGAAGCTTCTATTAGGTCTTCTTACAATTGAGTTATTCCTCCTTATTACAGGGACTTATTAATCTTGACCTTTATTACATGGAAATATATTATTCTACCCACTTGAGGGGTTAGGTAGGTTAGGTCCCTAACAATTTATTAAAACTTATTAGAATAATTTTCCTTTAATGACATTGGTGTGTATTGTTATCACTTATGCATCGATGTTCCTCGTTTATTGTTGCACCACCATGTGTTTTAGAGTTGAATCCCATAATGATCACCACAATGATAGATTGTGAAATATTCATCCTGGTGACATGCTCTTTACAATATTGGTGCATTTGTTGGACCTATGGGCATCAGTAGGTTAAATTGTTTTATTGCAACTTATGCAGTATAATGTGTTACTATGAATGCATCATTTCTATCGTGTTACTGGAGAACCAATGTTTTGTTTAGTGTTTCATTATAAATAATAGAGCACCAGTAATGGGGAATCCAACGAGATTCCCCCCTATGACAAGTTGTTCAATTTATGTCCTGGCATGGGTCTAATAACAACAAAGGTGAATTTGGTTAAAATGGTTGCACCGCTATGTTAAATTTTATGAGTCATAAACGTAGTAGTGCTCTTAATTAAATGCAATGCATCGGTGCTCCAATGTTCCAAGAGAGTTGAATTTTTGTTTATCAGGTGTTTTCCTTTATAACTCATCAAGTGCGAGTTGTCACAAATAATGCACTAGTTGAGGAGCGTCACAAACAACACACCGCTTTGTTTTTTAATTTATTGCGGTGATCTTACTTGAATGGAACCAGTTCATAGTATTATATTATCTACACCATTGATGGTGCTTACTATGAAATTTTCATAGGATGCACCACTTCAGGGCAAGCCCAAGCTCTCAGACATACCATGTAGACTTGGAATTGTTTTCTTTAAATGACCAAATTTCAAGCTAAATTCAAATTTTAATCAAATGAAAATAAATATACGAAGGTAGTAAACAATTAAACTAGACTCTTATGTATATAGGAGTCATGGTTCCATCATTGTGAGAAAATTAAAATTTATGGTAATTTCCAAAATTTGGAAATGTGTGGAATATACATGTTACACCTCAAAATTACTCACTTCGATAGTGTCACAAGGGTCATCATTACAAGTGTTGTAAGTGTCGCATTTTGTCCGCAAGTGTTGCATCTTGAACACAAGTGTCACAAACATCATACTGCCATCTTGCCTATGTTGTTCCTCTAATGACATCATAAGGACACTTAAGACACCTCAAAGACTAGTTTTGAAGAAGAGAAATCACTTGACAGGGAGTACAAACCTTTTGGCACTGAAATAACCACTCAAAAATGGATTTTGAAGAGGAGCGTTCCCCTACCCACTTTCAGGGAGTGCTTGTTGATACTGAGAGGGGGGGTGAATCAGTATCCAGTACAATTTAAAAACCTTTTTCAACTTATAATTAAACCATTCAATTATATCCACTTAACAATGAACAATAGTATAAGAGTTACACCAATACACCACAATACACCATGCACAATATATGAGAAATAATCAATAGTTTTTGTTCAAGGGAAGTAATGACTTCCAAAGGTAGCTACAAATTCCAAATGTAAAGGGAGGGATAAACGTCCAAGAGGAATATACGATCCTCCAATATCAAGAGAGATTTGAACTCTCTATCCTTTCCCCTTCCTTCCACCCAAGAATATATGAGAGATAATAAAACTTTATCCAATTCTGGTCTATTCAGAAGACCCAACTTGTACAGCATGCCCCGCGCTCAATATTTAACATCTGATTCTGAGACTCACACACAAGAAACTAAATTCCATACTGTTTCCAATGGAAGTGATCCTACTGCATTTGGAGTTTGTATGAAAAATTTATGATTGTTTTTCCCAGAACACCTGTTTTTTGACTAGTTTCAGGACTGGTCACAAACCCTATATTCCACAGAGTGTATCTCCTTAATTATAGCGAATCAAGAGCTGAAATTTTTACCAGAGGTACCTTGATATGTATTCTCAAGACCATAGCAATTTAACCATCTGAATCGTTCTAGAAATTTTTTTTATAGCAAAAATGGTAAGATGACCTGAAAATAACATACCTTA
>ML794224.1:42485-66332 GCA_009831015.1 Picea engelmannii | reverse complement strand
ACAACATGATGTATACTATCCATCCATGGGTGTTGTATCTTCATGTTCATTTTCCTTCATGTCCAAATAACTTCATCAATCTTCTGGTCCAAAACCCATGACTAGGGTTGACATCAATGACAACAACCAATCTTCCAACAGTGCTAGTGCTCCTTGGGCCTCTTTGGGGAAGTGTTTGAGCACCTTGTACACCATTTTGGGGATCTCTACCCTTTCTGAGATTTTTTTTTGGTTTTTTGGAGGAAATAAGGGGAAAATCCACACACTATCTGAAGGTAGTTGGATTTAAATCTTGGGTTAAGGCATAATCTTAGGGAATATCCTCAATTGAAGGAGAGGAATCCTCAAATTATCCCAAATATCTCTCAAGTGGGTGGGCCTCTCCAAGGTTATATAAGGAGGCCTTCTCATGGTGAAAGGTACATGAAAAAGATTGGAGGTATGAAACCTATGATCTCATAGGCAACATAGAAACAATGGATACTAGATATTGATACCAAAATTATTATCCTATAAGTGGTCCTTCATCAAAGAAATTAGTGTAGATTACATGAGCAAAGGGGTTGGACAAGGAGAACTGGAAGAAGCTGTTGCACCTTCATCCAAAGGATTGTAAGTACTTTTACTTGTTATTATCAATACATCAATGCTTGTCCTCTTTCTTTCAAACTTATGCTTGTTCCACATGAGTTTGTCTACAGTATATGGATCTATATTTGAGCTAATATCATTGGAGTAGGAATTCCATTGTATCTTTGTTTATTCTACAGGACCTATCAGGGAGCTCAAGATCAAAGCTCAGCCTGGACTTTGCAAGGAAAAAAGTTGTTAATAAGGTACATATCTTTCTTCTCCTCCTTCATGTATTAGATTGATTAGATATAAAAGGATTTCAGTGTCCATGTTAAGAAATTTTCTGTCATGGCCTTAGGAGTCTAGAAACCAAGAGGGAATCTGCTTGTCCGTAGGAGGATTCACCTGTAATAGAAATTGGTGACTCCACTGGGGAGGAGCTCTGATTTTTGTTTCCATTCACAGATCTTGTTTTGGACCTTTTCCCACTCATTTGACCTTCTCCATACTATCTTTGATTCTTATATTTGTTTGATTGCCTCTTTATTTCATCATCATCACCCTGATTTGGTGAGTCTGCTTGATTTTTTGAGTTTTTGGGCATTTTTTTGAACTTTTGAAGTAGAGGATCCCATGCCCTCGCTATCAAAGTGCCAACACTCCTTGGTGGTCTTACACAGAGCATTGGAATTCTATGGTGCCCCTTACACCAGAGCGCTACCCCCTTTTCTATGAAAAATATTCTAGTCTTTCAATTCCTCAGTTTAGTTTTTGTTTTTTGCACTTGCTCAGAATCTCATACTCTTAGTTCATCTTGGTATTGGCCTTAAACACCCTGTTTTCTAAGGATTGATCCTCTTTTGTTTGGGAATTTGACATTTTTCTTTCCTTGCCTTGAAGTCACTCTTTGTCTTTGCTGACCTAGAGTTAACTGGTTGTTTTCTTCTCGTTTATAAGACTAAGTGGAAGATTTTTTGAGGAAAACCAAAGGTCTGTGAACCTTTCCATTTGATCTTTGAGGTCATTTTTCCATCATTTCTCTTTTGTTTGAGGTTTTTTGGTTCTTTTTTGCAAATTTGGTTATATTTGCCCTTCTTGTTTATTCACAATGAGAGTGTATTTTTTTTGTTTCTGTGAGGTTGCTTCTGACTGTTTAATCCTGAAGTTTGATTGAGATTAGAAGTTTTACATCTGATTATCATTCACATATAAGAAAAAAGACATATTTTAGTGATTGGTTTGGATATTAGAAGGCATTTCTGAAGTTTTTTAGCATTACATTGGATTTGATTGAGAAACAATTGTACGGGGACATTTCATCTTAGTGTTTGATAGTGAAAACAACTCTTTCTCTTTCCCTTAAATAGACATTCATTGAAAGCAAGGATTTATTATCATATTCTTGTGCATTTTTGGGAATTGAGTCATCATACACCCTTTGACTAAAGAACAGTCGTAAAATCATCATTAATTAAAATTTATCTAGAACATTTTTGTTTTTAGGATCTTCCACCAACATTTGACTAGGACTAGTACTTTGGACTAGTCAAATCCAATTGTCGTATAGGCTTTCTGAGATCTCCCTCTCACACAAGGGTTACGCATGAGGTTGCATTTGGGTGAATTACAGATATTATCTTGCTTTGGTCCAACTATTTGTAGTGGTCGGATCATATATTGGGGATCACTTGAGGGTATACCCATGATTATGTGTGGGAGCCTCTTGAGTTGATTTTGGACTTGTTATCCTAGCCATTCGTCGGATTGAACTGTCGACTGTACCCACCCAGGGGTTGAATGTGAGTTTGTGTCCTTAGTTTCCATAATATTAAGGTACTTACATAAGGTGATGATGAAGGGAAGTCTTACTGTACCTCGAACAGACATTGGTCAAATTCACTCAGGCTCCTTGGAGGGTAAATCCACAATTACTGCGTGGAAGCTTGCACCGAGATGAATGTCCGTTAAGCAAGTTTACATTGTAAATGTTCCACCATATCCTAGCCCCTTCTTGACTTGATCATGCGACATTGGATTTCATCACCAACTAGTACGATCATTGAGAGAAGTTTTGTTTGCTTGGTTTTGATTCCTAGATTTTATTAGCGTATGTTGTTTATTTTCATTAGTTGGCCCTAGATTTCTAGTGTGTATTGTTATTCTCCAAAATTGAGCATGTAGATGATAACATTCTTCACCAATCATGTAGGATGAAAGGGCTTCCCCTGGAAGGCTACCAACCCTTACCTCCTAACCCTCTAGAAGACAACTATAGTGGAGAGGTAGAAAATCAATCTGACGCTGGCAGTGTTGTTACTCCTCCGTTAGAAAATACAAAAGGTGTTTTGGTTATGGCTGAGAATCCCACTCCTCGCACATCTATGTTGACCATCCCTCTTGAACCACTTTTGCGTCATTTAGACTCCCTTGGGAACGTCATAGGTGAAGAGGTCCCACAGTTACCTGAGAGAGATTTTACCGAAACATATATGGGATCCACAAAATCAATATTTGGTGTTGAGTATATAAATCTTGTTCATCCTACCACTACATTAGATACAAATACCACACCTTCTCATTCTATATGGAGGACTTCATCAGGATGTGATGTCTATGAGAATTTTGAATCCTTTCGACAACCCTTTAATCCTCGTGACCCTCTTGTTGAAACGAGACCATCTGGTAAAACTATGAATCACCCCATCGATCAGGTCATTAAGCCTACTTTTACATCAGCAAAAGTCCATCCTAATTCTAGACTCATCACCTTTACTCATTCCCAAGGCACTTCGATCCCTACCCCCTCTTTTACAAACTTTCACTCTACAGCTCCACATGTTTCGCACGATTTTGCTGGGACATATTTTCACCCGAGAATGCAGACCCTTTCCAGCCAAATACAACCGAATGGAGGGAAACCACCATATAGGGGACATATCCCTCCCAGAAGACCACCATCCTATGGAGGGCCTACCCCTCCCGGGAGATATCCCCCTGTTCATGTTCTTCCCAGAGGGAAACCTCCCTTTTCTAGTCATACCCCGGTCATTAATCCACCGCTGGTAGGGGGGAAACCTTAGTTTGTTGGAAACCCTTCACAATCCTGGGGAGTATCCTCAGGAGGAACATTTACCCAACCCCATGTTGGGGGGCACTCATATCATAATCCATAAGAAGTAGTATCAAATATTATTCCTTCCGGACCATCTTATGGAAAACCTTATCCGGACGGCATCCCAAACACCACCTGGAGTCCTCAAGGACAACAACCTTATCCTCTCCATGGGTATAATGTGTATCCACCTCTAGGATACACTCCTTACCCTCCTCAAGGGAAAAATGTTTATCCTCCTTATGGGCAAGCAAATCACCCAACTTAAAATGCTCAGAAGCCAATGGGTTATGAACATATTTCTCAGCCATCATCAAATCCTACTTATCCTGGTTAGCAACAACCATATGTAGAAGGACCTACTAGTTACAATTATCCACCTAAACCAATTTATGGTCCTACTAGTGTTCCTATGCCACACTAGTATCATCCGAAAATTAACCGACAAATACCTTTCCTTGCGACTCTGCATCTCCCAGACTTGTCTCGGTTAACTAATGATCCTATTTTTTATTCCTCAGGTTGGTCAGTGATTCCAGCTAAACTTCCTTTTGATATTTTAAAATTTGACGAAAAATATGGAGAAGATCTAAATAACCATTTGATGACTTTCCATTTGTGGTGTTCATCAAACTCCCTCATGGACGATTTTATATGTTTGCATCTTTTCCAGCGAACACTTACGGGCTAAGCATTAGAGTGGTATATTGAACTACCATGTGCTTCTTTTCATGATATCAACTCCCTTTCCATGTCTTTACTCACACACTTTCAACTACCTATTCGCTACGAGACGTGTACTGAACTCTTGACATCCCTTCATCAAACTGACTCTGTGCATATCTCTGACCATATTTATGAGTGGAGACGATGATGAAGGATGATCAAAGTAATAATTCCTGACATATTATTAGCGGAGTGATTTACTAAATCAATTTTACCCCCGATCTCTCATGATGTCACTATGGGTGGCACAGTTACTGAGGAAGAACCCATTTCTCGAGATCGGTACTTAGATTTGGTTTATTCAAAATATGGTACTTTGTATGATTTGCTTCCAAATGTTGCTCGAGCTAATGTCGATCCATCCAAGTCGTTCTCCTCATCTCATGCAGATAGTGTTATCAGTTATGTCAAAAATCAATCTACTTACCATTTGACCACAATCTCCTCTACCTCCCCTCAAACTCAGATCTCTAAGGTGAATGAAGTTCAATCTTCCCCTTCACAACAATTAGGGGGTAAGAAGAATGAAAAAAAATTAAAAAAATAAATACCAATAACAATGAACAACCAAAAATTCAAGCTCAAACACCTGCTACCGAAAAGAAACCACAACGGAAACTGAAATTCCCATGTATAATTTGTGGTGACGATCACTACACTCAATACTGTCTAGATCGCGATGAAGTGGCCAAACTTTTCCACAGAAATTCATAACCCGTTGTGCTTACTCATCCTTTTCCACAGCAACAATCCATGGTTGCTCAAACCCCCTCTCCTGGGGATAGTTTTAACCATACTCATGATGAGGCCTCGACAAGTGCACATATTTATATGTTTAATGGGATTAATTTTACCACTCTCTCTAAGAAATATGACACATCGATTAACCCTAAAAAAAGAAAATTCACTAATGGTACCGGTACATTAATGGATCCATCACCATCCTTCGTTAGTCCTCCATCAATTAATCCTCAGTATGGACCACTTCATATTGCGAAACCTACATTCAACTCTATCTTACGCCCTCCTAAGAGCACTATCCATAAATCTACCTTTAATCCTAGTTCACGTGCCGCCCAGAACTACAACATTGTTAAAGATTTGGCTCAAGCACCGTGTGCTATGTCTGCATTAGAAGTTCTACAACACTGCCCCATTCAACATAGAAATCTCTTGGATTCTATTGGCTCTGTTGATCCTGAGTTGTCCAACCATATCCTGTTTAGCCTGGAAAATCATACATCTTGACTCTCCCACCAACTTGCTTTCCAAGTTGATGTTGTTGTTCACAATCAACAAATCCATCAAACTATCTTGGATGAGGGAGCCTCTACTTGTTTCATGTCTTTATCATGTTGGAAAATTTTAAAATCACCCTCACTTAACAAATCCCCAATGATGTTACGCGCATTCAATGGGAGAGGTTTTCATCCCCATGGGCTTTTACAGTCCCTACCCATCCAATTGGGTGGAAAAACTGTCAGTGTTGATGTTGAGGTGGTCAATTCTCCCCTCGATTACAACTTTTTACTTGAAATAAGTTGGTTTTATGATATGAATGTCGTTGCCTCATCAGTTTTTCAATGTGTACAATTTCCACTTCAGGGGAAAATTGTTATTGTTGATTAGTTAGATTTCTGCATAACCGATGCTCACGCTCCCGATACCAACAACATTCCTTTATTGGGAGACCACAAGATCATGTATGAAAGCATTGGTGTTGGCTTCCTGAAAGATTCTAGACTTATGGGTACCTTCCCTACACAACTTCCACCGAATACACATCATATTGCCACCGTCGATATGATTTTGACCACGGTTTATCAATACTTGGAATCATCTGACCCTCAAATTGTACCTAGTCCGTTGGAATTCGATGCACTAGGTGACACCGTGCCATTTATTCTAGACAAAACATCATACATTTCTATCCAATCCACTTCTCCCTCTTCATATGACCAACACCTATTGGCACCCAACAGTTACTTGATGCCATCATGTTTAAGTTCCTTGTCGTTTGCGATCAACTACATTTCCCCAATTTTTCCCTCTGATGAATATATTGTGGAAATGTTGAGCATTGACGAGCTACCTCGGGATGATAACCATCATCGATCCTATTTTCTTCCCCCTCGTGAAGAAATTTGAGAAGATATACACTCTATCTCCCCTCCTAATGTCGATTTTTTATCGTCTCCCATGCCTTCGACTTCCGATGATTTGGATCCGGTAGTTGACATGGTGATCTCTTTGGTAGGGCTACTGGAGCCTGATCTCCTTACCCCTTTTGCAGCCCTCGACATGTGTTCCTTCCAGAGTGATTTTCTTCCATCTAGTGAAGATCTCTTGGAAGCCATGACCGAGGTTTTTCCTTTGACATGGTGTCCTTCCAGAGCGTTATTCTCTTGGAATCCATGATCAAGGAGAGTCTATGAGCATAGTTTCTCTTCTCTGTAGCAAGCTCGTTAAAAAATGAAATAGAGGTCATGAGCATAGTCGTCCTCTCTGTAGCAATATCGTTAGAAAATGAAACAGAAATATGGGGTTTGAACCCGGAGCCCTATGCATAGTTCTCTTCCTGTGTCAAGCTCGTTAAAAAATTAAATAGTCACCTCTTTTAAACCTTCATTTCACCCCCCCTTTTTTCTCCATCTACTAGAGAAATTGGTGACAACCTCAAAGTCCGTGAATGAATTGAAGCTTGGAGGGCATGTCTCCTGCCTTTGATGATAATTCTGGAGTTAAGCCACTAGCTTTCAAGATGGGGGCATACCGAGATTAGTCTTTGTTCTTTCTCATGCTCGTAAAAAACATGAGAATGTAACCTAGTATACTTTTATCACTTTTTCAGACTCTCATCTTTAAATGAAAAAGGAACCCCCTGGAGTCGTCTTTAATCTCTGTTTAGACTCTCTAAACATGAAAATATTGTTAAGTGATCTTGCTTCCTTTCCCACTCATTAAATGTTTGAAAGGGCGTCTTTCGAGTGACAATTTATCTCTTTTTCATCCTTGTAAGACTAATATTATGAAAAAGGACAACATTGGAGTCATCTTTAAGTTTTTTTCAGACTCTCTAAATATGAAAAACCATCAAGTTTACCTTCTCTGGACTCATTAAACAATTACACATTGAAGGGCTCATATGAGACTAAACCCTTACTTCTTCTAGTTTGTTAAACAACGGAAGAGGGACTTATCGAAGGTGATTCCTATTGAGCATGTGTTACCCTCCTCGAGCTCATTAAATTAAAAAGAGGTACTCGTCTATCTGGATGGGGGAAAAATTGAAAGAAGCAAGCCAAGTAGTTTTTGAGAACACTACCAGTAACTCTTACGATTGCTCTTAAACATGACACTTTGTATTTGCATGCATTTTAATCCGCTGAAAATCTACACTGAGAAAATCCTCTGAGATTCGTTTACTCCTTTGGGTCACCTGATGAAAGTCACACCATCCATTGCATCATCAAGTTTTGGTCAATGTCACATTTCTACTATTGTCCCTCAGTGTTCAAGGGAAGTATCTGCCTCGAGAGTCATCCATAAAAAATATCCTGTTTCAATACCCATGTCAGTCCATGTTCATTTGATCTACCAATTACATCTCTGTGTTAGTTTCATGTCATTTATGGGGGATACATTAAGACCCTCCTTCGACGAGTCTATTCCTATCGACTTCAACACATTATCTAGTTACTAGATTTAGAAACCGGTTAGTACTTTGGGACCTGCATGCCTCAATGGCAGGCCTCCTCATGTCCAACAATGGGTTTACATCATTGACCCCTGATCAGATGATTCCACAGATGTTCGACTTCAGCTCATCCATTCACATTCATTGGAATGTACTAGAGTACCTTGGGAATCATTGACATCAATGATGATTTCTCTCACGCTTTACATCATTGACCAGTAATCAAGTGGTTTCTACCATGTTTCACATCAAGACATCTATTCACATGGTTAGATTCGTACTACATCAGGATCGGTAAGAATACCCTAGGTTGATTTTTCACTCTTATGTATACTTTTCCTAGGTTGCAAAGGAGATATTTCAACTATGACACATATACTGTTACATAGATCCACTTTGTATTGGTCGTGGCTATGTCTTGTCATATCATAGATACACTATGTATTCTTCATGGCTACAATTAGTTTAGGTCATAGGAGTATAGATCCACATTGTATATTCAATGGATATACCTTTTATCAATATAATTATGGATCTGCAATGTATTTTATGGAGGCCATACCTAAAACGTCTTTATCACTCAAGCACAGGTATGCTTGCCTTGGGTTTGAAACATGTCATAATATTTGTTTGATGGTTGTGTGCATATTTTTCTAGCCTCTCTATGTCCATACCCTTGCTCGAAAAATTCTACATAGTACTTCAGTCATCATCGTATTCTAACTTCATACTTTGGGAGCCAATCTATTACACCTCAAAATTACTCACTTCAATAGTGTCGCAAGTGTCATCATTAAAAGTGTTGTAAGTGTCGCATCTTGTTCGCAAGTGTCACATCTTGACCACAAGTGTCGCAAAGATCATACTGCCATATTTCCTATGTCATTCCTCTAACAACATCATAAGGACACTTAAGACACCTCAAAGACTAGTTTTGAAGAAGAGAAATCACTTGACAGGGAGTACAAACCTTTTTCCATTGAAAGAACCACTCAAAAATGGATTTTGGAGAGGAGCGCTCCCCTACCCACTGTCAAGGAGTGATAGCTCTCCCTGTGCCTCTTTGGGGGAGTGTTTGAATGCCAGGTAGACCCTTTTGGGGGAGCACTACCCTTTCTGAGCGAATTTTTGGTTTGTTGGAGGAAATCATGGGACAATCCCCTCAATATCTGAAGGTAGTTGGATTAGAATCTCAAGTCAAGGCATGATCTTAGGGAATATCCTCAACTTATCCCAAAGATCTTTCAAGTGTTTGGGCCTCTCCAAGGTTATATAAGGAGGCCTTCTCATGGTGAAAGGCACATGAAAAAGATTGGAGGTATGAAACCTATGATCTCATAGGCAACATACAGACAGTGGAGACTAGAGATTGATACCAAACTTATGATCCTATAAGTGGTATGTCATCAAAGCAATCAATGTATATTACTTGAGCAAAGGGGTTGGACAAGGAGAACTGGAAGAAGCTATTGCACCTTCATCCAAAGGATTGTAAGTACTTTTACTTGTTCTTATCAATACATCAATGCTTGGCCTGTTTCTTTCAAACTTATGCTTGTTCCACATGAGTTTGTCTGTAGTAGATAGATCTATATTTCAACTAATCTTAGTAGAGTATGAATTCCATTGTACTTTTTTGTTGTTCTACAAGACCTATCAGGGAGCTCAAGATCAAATCTCAGCCTGGACTTTGGAAAGACAAACGTCATTAATAAGGTACATATCTTTCTTCTCGTCCTTCATATATTAGCTTGATTAGATCTAAAAGGATGTCAGTGTCCATGTTAAGTACTTTTCTGTCTTGGCCTTAGGAGTCTAGAGACCAAGAGGGAATCTGCTTTTCTGCACGAGGATTCATCTGTAATGATACTAGTGGAGCTCTACAATTCATTGTAGATCAATGAAAATAGGATGGATTTCAAAGGAGAGTGAGAACTAATTCTTTATTCAGATTTTGGAAGCACAATATGAAGTGTAACATTGAAAATCGATTTTCCAATATTTGTTTATTTACCCTACTGTGGTGCACGTGATAGCAATGATATGCATCGAGCCGTAAGATTCAATGACATCGGTGCACTTTTATCAGTGCTTGCTATTTTTATTATAAATTATGATGGTTCTTTTGAACATTTAAGCATCGAGGCATTATTTTTTATGTCCACACCAGTGCATATGTACCTTACATGAAAACCAGTAAACAACGTGTACAAAAACCTCTGTCCTCCGACCTCTGCTAACAACCTCCACTATAAACAAAGAAGGGATAAATGTTTTCGGAAGCTTCTATAAAAACCTCCACTATAACGTGTTCTCCTTGTAGTGTGATATGCTCTCTTTCCAACTATCAATGAAAATTAGATTATCATCTAGGTACATTTTTAAAAATTATTCAACAAAGGGCATGGCACATCATTCATCAATCTCATGAAATTTGCAGGTGCATTTCATAAACCAAAAGGCATCACTACTCACTCACAAAAATCTTATCTCATTTTGAACATTGTCTTCCAGATGTATTTTTCTTTCACTCTTACTTGATCGTAACCTAATTTTATATCCATCTTGGTGAATAAGATGGATTGTTGCAACTTACTCCAACAAGTCATCAATATTTGGTAGAGAATATCAATTCTTGATGGTGTTCTTGTTGGGAATGGTATTCAATGTACATTATCCAACCTCTATCATTGTTTTTCACCCTGATGTTTGGTGAACAACATGGAAATCTATTCAGATTGATGACTCCCTATTCCAACAATTGCTACAAATTCTTCTTCATTTCATCTTCTTCTATGATGGAATTCCCATATAGGCCAATGTTTGGTAGGATCAATTCTAGCAACAAATAAATCTCATGCTCAACCTCTCACTTCGGTGTTATCCCATAAGGTTCTTGAAACACCTCCTTGTAGGCTTCAATTAGTGGTTCTAGCTATTGGAAATGATTTCCACTACATCCTTCTAAGGATTCCTTCATCTCCACTTCATTTCATTCTCCCCATCTCTTTCCTTGTCTAAAAAACAACAAGAAAAAATTATTTGTGCTACTAATGATTATCCTTTCTTCATGAGCACTAATCAAAGAGAGTTTGGCCTTGTCCCTATGTTCATTTATGATGAATTAATTCTTATCCTTTACAATACTAAATTGATTTTCTATCCTCCTAAACATGTTATATATAATGTACAAGTATGGGATTCCCAAGATTTATCAACACATTTCTAAAGATAATACATCTACGACCAATTCATCCATGAATTTTTGGTTAATGGAAAACCTGGATCTACATTATTTTTCTACTCCTAATTATATGTCTTGTCTTACCAATCCTAGGTGGTATGGGTATGGATGGTCATGAGTCTCTAGGCTAATCTACTCAAAAAATTGTGAAAAGATCAAATTGGATTGCAAACTAGGATCAAATAATAAATCCACCTTGCTCTATATCATGTGTATCTTGATGCAAACCAATTGCATAATCTCCTTGTCTTTCTTTTGAATCCAACCAACTAGTGCTACTTCCTTTTGAAGATAAGAGCAATTGATATTTCCTTCAATGTTTGATGTATTTCCGACCCTCTCTTCAACGTCTACCATTATCAAATCATTTTTCCTCTTCCTCCTCTGGAAATTCTTGGGGTTCTTATCAAGGTGTAATTTCCATCTGCCTTCCTTATTATGTCCCTTTTTCCTACAAGCCTTTCATTGTTTTACGTAAGTTGTTTCTTATTGTCCACATCTTCTTGTTATTTTCTTTTCTTTTTTATCTTATGGTTATGTTTACTTGTGCATCCCAAACTTCTACTTCCACCCATATCCTTCAAGGAACCATGCTTGAACACTTGTTTCATCAATTTTCTTAGGCTTTAAAATAATCAATTGACATAAAATTTGAGGAAACAATGATCCCAAGTACCTGATGAACATATATGGGAATTTGAGAGAGATATATAGTTAATCCTTGAAACTTAATGTTGCTGATCCTTGTAGAACCTGAGTTGATAGCCAATCATTTTTTTTTGGTAAATTCAGTTTGGATAAAGATTCCATTAACTTGTCATCTTCTAGAGACTATATTCTATCCACATTGAAGGACTTCACCCACCATTCATGTTCATCTACTTATGTTGTTTTTTGCAAAATAAATATGCATTGATTACTCACTTGTACATGGGTACTTATCATGGCCTTGTTTGTTGATCCTATATTAAGGATTGTTGCTCTTAATTGATTTAGGTTTTGTGTATCTCTTTATGTACCTTTGGAAATGTCATCCAAGGAGTGGATTTGGGTCCACTCATGCAAATATGCTAAGAGTATCACTAGGTCATGGTCTTGATGTGTGCACAGGTTTGTCTTGTAGAACTTGGAGCTAACCACCTTGGAACATTTCTTTTTTGGTTGTTCGACATCAATGTCACCTTTAAATCATACCTCTATACTTTTACCATCATATGTAACATTCATTGCAATCATCTATGTCCACTAAGTTCAACAGTATGGGCTGATGGTGTGTAGTACTTCCTCAAGTGATTCTTTATGCTTCACCATTTTGTTTGAGATAATGTTTTCTTCAAAGTGAGCCTCATATCAAGCATTGATTCCTATTTTGACTTGATGGTTGCAATGGAAACACATACATGCACTTTTGGAAGGTGGATTAGAATCCATAGGGACACACATTTTATGTTATTTTTCTCAATTGTACATTAGTACATAATCATTCCTACTAAGAATCATTTGAGAGGATCATTCTCCTTTTTATTCTTTCCTAAGTTGCACATAAGGGGAGGCTTTGAGTTTCAAAAGGTATCCACTCAATGAATCCTTAAAACAACATGCATGTTTGTTAGATATTAAATAATAGCTCCAATTTCACTAGATATTGGTAAATACCTCCCAAAATCTTTTTTGTTGAAACCCCCTCCGAATAAGTCTTTCCAATATATAAAAAGCCATATACTTTTAGTATGTATCCCCTATTTTTGTAAGATACCCCTTTGTATACCCCCTAATATGTAAGACCTCATAGAACCTGCATCTCCCCCCTCCCCTTGCCTAATACCTACAATATATTGACTCTATTTTTCATAATTTTAAAACCCCCCTTTATGAATAAATGTGATAAGATATTTCTTAGCAAGGTGAATCCCCCATGTAGAGTGCACTCGATTCTCTTTGCTTGAGGAGTTTGAAATTTGTTGCTTGAAGTTGTTATGCAGATCTTGAATGGGATTTCCTGACTTGGGGTTACTTGGACCTCTTTAGATTTTTAGTCATATTTCATCTTTGAATCTTATAGCATCCAAAGGACCCATTTCTCTTTTGATAGTTAATTGTGTTTTCTTCTATTTGAAGCATTTGTTTTAGTGCCTAACAACACCAATTTTTCTAGCAACACCTATTTTTTTATTGAGCATTCACGTGAAAGTTGTCAGTTTTTGTCATTCTTGTGCCTCTATAACTAATCCTCTTTCACTTTATAATTCAACCATGTTCTTTGAGGTTACTTGGCCCTCCTCTTCAGAGTTTTGGTCAAACTTACTAATTGGATATTTCAACCTTTGCAAGCCTCGTGCTCTTTCCATTCAATGCATATTTATAGGATCTTCCATAGTTTCATCTATAGAACCTTTACAACATTGGTGTTTCTCCCTTTCGAGATCCTAGTTTAGGTTCCTAACCAATGTTAATCCTTTACACATTTTTTACTTCGGTACCTTAGTAGGTCTGATGGTCGAGATTTATTTCTTTTCTTCTATTTCTTTACAGTATACTTTTCGCTTGAGTGTTGTTAATCCATATAGAAATCTATTAAACTTACATAGGGTAATAATTACATGGGGAGTTGGTTGTATACCTTATTAAAAGGTAGGCCCCTCTCCCACTTTGTTATAGATAAAAGGTTTCCTCTTATATTTTAATATATAACAATATATAGATTTAGTATTTTTTGCTATTATATTAAGTTTGTATGGAGATTAAAATCATTTTTATCCAAATTAAACCCAAATTTTTAATAACAAATAAATATTTCAACAATTTTAAATAAAAATTCAAAATACATACAATTTAGAAATAAAACTTAATTTCAAAATATTTATAATTTATAATAAATTAATTCATAAAATTAAAATGAGTTTAATAAAATTATTTTATAAATTATTTAAATTTAAAAACAACATAATTAATCTTTTATTATAATGAAATAACATAATTAATTTATTTATTATTAATTTATATTATAATATAAATTAATGAAAAAATAATCATCCTTCTTATCATCATCATAAACCCAAATACATAAAAGGACATGGCACACACAACTTCCCTACATCAACATGTTGTCGACAAATCTAAATGTAACTAAGGACATGGCACACACAATTGTCCTACATCAACACGCTGTCGACAAATCTAAATCTAACTAACAAGAAAAAGTACAATATATTCAAAGTTTGCACAAATGATAAAGGAAAATATTGTTGAATCCAACTCGCAAGCAAAAGTAGACTATATTCAACCCTTAAAGGTTGAATGTGCATTGGATGGCTAGTGTTCCACTATTTTTATTCCTATAAGGTTATGGCTATGGCTTTCGTATTTATAAATACAAAAGGTCTACGTGGTGGTGCGCAATCAATTGATTATAATTTACAATAATTTGTAACGAATATTATAATCTATAATTCTTTAATCTTATTCGAAAGAGATTAATTTGAAAAAGGTAAGATACAATAGCAAGAATACCATATTATTAATGTAAGGTCCACATATATTAAAGCTTAAATTTAAATTTCGTGTACTATTTCCTTTAAAAGTATAATTTATTTAATAAAATATATTCCTAAAAAATTATCAAATATTATTATAAATTATATATATATAGTACAATATGTAAGAATCACAATTCTTTATTATATGTTTTTATATTACTTATGAATTGATATTGCTTGGTGAACTAGGGTTTTATATTTCATTTATCTTGGAATTGATAAGAAAAATCTGCAATTTGTTAGTTCTTATTGTTTATTTCATAGTGTTATTGGTTGACACCGTAGGAGTAGTATAAGTGCATATATCCTCCATCGAGCTTCATCTCATTGCTTGTTGATTAGTCATTTTCGGACAAGGTTGCTAGCAGGAGTACAAGGGTGTACATCCTCTTAGATTTACCTAAGTTTGATTTGCATTCCCTAGGGAGTAAAATGGCTTACACACATAGAGATAAATTGTAGATCTAACTCTTACATCAAAGAATCCATTTACCCAATATTTTAATGGAACTAATCTAAATTTTGCATTGGCGAAATAAAATTGTTTGCATTGGGTAATGCGATTTTACGATATTTTCAAATTGTTTGAAGTGAAATTAATTCTATTCTCTAATAACAAGCTTGAGCCACTAGGGTGTCCTATTTTGTCAAGGATATATTATTTTTGTCATAACTTAAAGATACATCTATTAGGGCTGCAACAAACTAATCTATATCTTTGAATTTAACTTGCATTCCATTGCGGAAATTTGCTAGTAAGCCATTACTATCATTCTACTCCTACTTGGTGAACTTTTGGTCAGATTACTTGCTTGTTCTCATGGTTGAAACTTGTTATTGTAGCAAATATTTTCTACAACCACTTGGTTGTTAAAATCATACTCTGAAAACTTCATACAACAACCCTCTAATACCACTGAAGTTTGTGCTAAAGTATTGATAACTAATCTACTTGTTTCATGCTTCATTTCTCAATAAATCCTTGATGCTTTGAGTGGTTAAATCTGCAGTAATTATCTTTATTCATTTCTAATATATACTCTTGTTTACTAATATAGTTTAGGATAGAGAGATTAACTTTCTTGTCCACTTAATCTTTGAGCTTGTATGTTTGTTTCTTGTTGTATCTCAGGCAGGTACAACTTTCTTCCGAATGTACTCAAGCATTTGGAAACCATTAACCATCTCTGAGACTTGTTCCCAATCCACTTTCCACTTAGAAGTTTGAAATATAGGGGAATCATCTTCCATAACTTCACTTTCCATCTCATTTCCCCCTAGGGTCACCCGTGATTCCCCCCTTGTGTAGGATTTCTTCTTCACTAAAGTGAAGGGAGGGTTTATATAAGGTGAGAGTGGGTAGGATCTCCCACAATTATCTCCATCTTATGGATTGGGTCAGGATTTTCAAAACCTACAATTTCTATGATAAAATTTTGGCGTCATTGTCACAGAGAATTTTGAATCATCTTATGCACCCTAACGACACTTTGGAAAGCTCCCATCCCAAATATTTTAACTCGAGATTTCGTGGAGACTCCATTTGAGGGAAGTTCCCTTCTGATTTTTTATGAGAATTAGTCTCATTTGGAAACTCCATTGAAGTGATATCCCAAGGGATGGAAACATGGATTTGTGGCACTTTCATGAAGAATACACAACCTTGGATGACGAAACTATTGACAGGTATCTGAAAAAGTTCCTAATAAACTAGTTGGATGTCATCCCCAAGTTCGATGGTAACCAATGTACGACTGTAACACAGATTGTTGAGTTTACCAGATGCATCTATTATGAAAATGTACAACATGAGGATGTATGCCTACGGTTGTTTTTGTTGTCCTTGGGGAGTGAAAAAAAGGATTGGATCAAGCACTCTTGGAAGCCAAGAAGTATATCATGTTTAACAATCCTCATTAGAGAGTTCCTTAAACGTTGGGGACCAAAAGCTCAAAGTCTTGAAGAAACAATTCAGGACCTAGAGGATGCTCTTTCAAGAGAAGGTTTTGACCTTGAGCCTATTGATGGTTTAAAAGAAACACTTCATCCTAAGTTTGTTGAAATAACAGTTGAAATACAAGAAGTTGATGACAACAATGAGGATATTTTTTAGTGCCTCAATGAAATCTTAAAAGAAGGCTACAATTATTTTGAAGAACTGATAGAACTTTGTCCCAACAAATACTTTTTGGTCAAGTTTTGTGAACGAAAATATAAGACTATGATGCTATCGTCCAAAATTATGAGGAAAATTCTACCTTAAAATCAACATGGGAGGTTTCCATTATTTTATATTATGGATTAAAATCACTATACAATGTTGTGATCGACAAATATGGGTAACAGGAAAACTTCCCAAATGACTACGAATCACTCTTCATGCCTGAAGAAGTATGAAAACTTGTTATAGATCAAGATTGGGATGGTGAAGTATTTGATTCTATTGAATATGACAAATAATTGATTGAAGAACAAATCCATGAAGAAATTTTCCAAGAAAAAGAAGACCCTGATGAAGTGCAAAATCCAAATGAGCAGAAGGAGACATTGATATCCATGCTCTTGATTGATGAAGATGAATTCGTTCAACCTTGATTTCGTCCTACACATGAAGATGAAGAAGTCATTAGTCCCAATGATGAAAATGATTTTGTGAACGACCTTTCCAACATGGTCGATCTACACATTGAGGATTTAATATAGGTTAGGAGACACAGTTGGGATGTGGGTTTCTTTGTTATTGATAGAGATCCCATTTATGAAATTGAAGGTAGTTCTCAGGAAAAAGGGGTTGAGTGGTCATATTCATAGGATTGGTATTTGAATGTATATGATTCATAGGTTTGGAAGACCGATGACGATATTGTTACATACTTATTCCATCCATCTGAAGATAGCTTGTCACAATATTCTCATGATGATTCTCAATCATACCTTAAGAGTTGTGATGAGTATCCTTTTGGTGACCCAGGATTGTTTTATGAAGATTCAAAACCACCATTGTGATCTATTTTATTAGACACCAGGTCATGGCCATCCCATATCAATCTAAGGCTCACACTACCAAATGGAAGTATTTTTATATTGAGACTTTTGGAAGGGATTTGCATATAAAGAAGCGACATTTTCTATGTATGAGAGGATTTTTTATCTAGACCTAAGGTTGTCCCTTAACCCATTTCCTCTTGTTTGGAAAATCATAAAGCTTCCTTCAGATCCCTTATCTCCTCTCATCATTCAGGGAGAAGTGACATTTTAAGAAAAGATGAAACAAGCTCTTGCAGATGAAGAAATCATTAAAGAAAGTCATATTGATTTGATGATGCTAGATCTTGTTGAAATGTATCATAGAGTAAATTTATTATGTGCCATGATCGCAGATAAATACAATTTTAGTGATGAAGAAGACTTCCATGAAATGCATCATGTTGAAGATCCACTTGAAGCCACCTTGACTTTTTTTCTTGCTACACAAGAAGACAAGGAGAAGGTCAATTCTAGTAATATCAATGATCCATCGTCTATATATGGTAGTCCTCTTTAGAGATGAATTATGGTTTTTTTCCTAGGAAACAGTCCTTGACTTAAGGAATGATTCACCCAATAGGTCACTTTGTCAACCCTCCCATACCTAAACTTGGAAAATTTCATAATGTCTTTAATCACTTGTTTAATTTGATTTGGTAGTTTTTTATGTACATGCTTAGATGGATCTTATATTAAATTTGGTTTTACTTGCCATGATGCTTTGAATTTAGATCCTTGGAGGGCGCACTTGTCTGTCTTTGTAGGACCTTGATTGTTGGACGATTTGGGGGAACAATCCCAACTTGGTCCTTCATTAACGAAATAATCCCATGGGTTGGATGTCTTGGCCCGGACACTGGATGATAATTGTAGCCTTTGGAAGAAGGAGAAGGAACCATGGACAGTGAAACCTAGCCTTTTTCTAGCCCAACAACCTTCTTGGGAGCTCTTAGACCATGTTTGTAGGCTTGATTTCTTGCTTGGGGCTAGGGCATGTGGTGGTAAAGATGGAAACTTGGAATGTTTTGATGGAAGGCCCCTTGCATTGAGGATGAGGCTCTTGACTTAAAGACACATGGACTTTGGAGGCCTAGCACTATCTTCTCCAACATCAACACATTTCAACATGTGCTAAAACTTTTCCCTAAAAAGGGCGATGTCATGCTTTTTTAGGGTTTTTCTTTGTGCAAAAATAATATTAGTTTGTAGAGAAAACAAATAAAGGGAAATTTCTCCCTTATTTTGCGGTTTACCCTTGTTAAGTGGGAAAAATTTATCTTAGAGGTTTATTATAAATATAAATCAAATTTATTTCATTTGAAATATAGCTCTCCCATTTGGAGAAGGATACTTGGCTGAAATTTGTGCCCTCTTTGGGAAATTTGGATCTCTCTCTCTCTCATGAAAATGTATTTTGGTGAATTATCTAGGTGTATTTTGGAGCTAAGGTGGTACAAACCTCTTGGATACTTCTTCTCTTTCTTACGAATGGGCATTTCTTGGTGAACTAGAGTTTTATATTGCATCTCCCTTGGAATTGGTAAGAAAAAACTGCAATTTATTAGTTCTTCTTGGTTATTTCATAGTGTTATTGGATGATACCATAAGAGAATTATAAGTGCATACATCCTCCATAAAACTTGATTTCATTGTTAGTTGATATGTCATTTTTAAACAAGGTTGCTAGGAGGAGTACAAGGGTGTATGAAGTCCTAGATTTACCTAAGTTTGATTTGCATTTTATAGGGAGTAAAAGGGATTACACCCCTAGGGATATTGTGGATATATCTCTTACATACAAGAATCCATTTTACCAATATTTTAAAGGCACTAATCTTAATTTTTCATTAGAGAAATAAAATTGCTTGCATTGGGTAACATGATTTTATGATATTTTCAAATTGTTTAAAGTGGAATCAATTCTATGCTCTAATAACTTACTTGAGCCACTAGTGCATCTTATTTTTCCAAGGATATATTATTTTTTTCATAAATTAAATCTACAACCATTAGGTATGCAACAAACTATGATATATCTTTGAATTTAACTTGCATTTCAACTGGAAATTTGCTAGTAAGCCATTACTATGATTCTACTGCTAATTGGTAAAATTTTGGTCAGACTACTTGCTTGTTCTCATGGTTGAAACTTCTTGTTGTAGAAAATATTTTCTACAACCACTTTGTTGTTATAAAAGTACTCTTAAAACTCCATACAATATCCCTCTAATAGAACTGAAGTTTGTACTAAAGTATTGGGAACTAATCTACTTATTTTATGCTTCATATCTAAATAAATCTTTGATTCTTTGAGTGGTTAAATATGCAGTAATAGCTTTATTCCTTTATGATATATACTCTTTTTTACTGCTATAGTTTGGGACAACAATCTTGACTTGCTTGTCCACTTAATATTTGAACTTGTATACTTGTCTCTTATTATGTCTTGGGCAGGTACAACTATCTTCCGCAGGTACTCAAGAAATTGACAACCATTAACCATCTCTAAGACTTAATACCAAAACACTTTCCATTTAGTAGTTTGACCTATAGGGGAATCATATTCCATAGACTCATTTCCCATCTCATTTCACCCTAGGGTCACCCGGGATTCCCCCTTTGTGTAGGATTTCTCCTTCACTAAAGTTAAGAGAGAGTTTATCTAAGGTGAAAGTGGGTATAATCTCCCATAGTTATCTCCATCTCGTGGATTGGGTCGAGATTCTTCCAAACTACATTTTGTACAATAACAAGCTACATTCTCCCATCTTCTTTATATTCTCCTTCATAATTACCCAATATCATTGTTGATCCTCTACTTATTTGTATCCTTGGAAACATTGAGGGGTTTACACAATGCAATTGATTAGTTCATAAGGCAGAATTCTTGCTAAGGATTTTCAAATAGGGTAGCAAACTATGTGGGCTTGATTGTGGAGCAAACTCCACAATTATGCACGCTTGAGCCAGAGGATTCTTGGGATGGTTGACCACCTAGGAAGTCCTAGTTAACGAGTGCAAGCCCTGAAGGTGATGATTAATTATACGTGACTCATTTCATTGATTTCGATCCCACTTATTTACCCTTGTGAGCATCACTTGATGAAACAAGTTCTAAGTGGACTATTCAAATCATGAGAATTAGTGGTGAGTTGCAACTAATACTCATGGATATGGGTAATAGACTAATGACATACTCTACGCACTTAATACAAAAAATGATATATAATAAGCTTGGAAAGAATTATTTTCCATTTCTTGGAAAATGTTTATGTCATAGTACCCTGTATCTCTCTAGTACATTCTCAATATTTACTTGGAAATTTGTCTATGATTCCTCTCCATCTCAACCAAAGAGCCCCTATTCATTTTGAAGTGGATGAATAAATAAGAGAATGGCTCAACTAGAGGGTAAACTGGAAGGCTAGGCATCCCCAACTCCTTATCTTACCCTAAGCCTAGCTTTGGCTTTTTCTTTTTTTTCTTTTCTCGATAATCAATTTGAGCAATAATTTCTTATTTTTTATTCTTTCAATACACACATTTCTTTTATTATTCTTTTTTGAATCCTCTTTATTTTATTCTTTTCAACTTTTACCACATTTACATTATTAAGAGTAAAATGTTAATGTAGGTGTGGATAACGGTTAGAATGGGATGGTGCCCTTCACACCATCAACCTATTGGCCTACCTCATCCTTATCCTTGAAACTTAATATTATCGATCCTTGTAGAACTTGAGTTGATAGCCAATCATGTTTTTTTGTAGATTCAATTTGGATCAAGATTCCATTAAATTTTCATCTTTTAGAGACTATCTACTAGCCACATTGAAGGACTTCACCCACCCTTTATGTTCATCTAGTTATATTTTTTGTCGCAAAATAAATATGTGTTGATTACTCACTTGTACATGGGTACTTATCATGGCCTTGTTTGTTGATCCAATATTAAGGATTGTTTCTCTTAATGGATTTAGTTTTGGTGCATCTCTTTTTTTACCTTCGGAAATGTCATCCATGTAATGGATTTTGGTCCACTCATGCAAATATCCTTAGAGTGTCTCTAGGTGATGGTCTCCATGTGTGAATGGGTTTGTCTTTTAGAGCTTGGAGCTAGCCACCTTGGAGCATTTCTTGCTTGGTTTCTTGACATCATTGTCACCTTCAACTCATACCTCGATACTTTTACTAACATATGTAACATCCATTGCAATCATCTATGTCCTCTAAGTTCAACATTATGGGATGATGTCGTGCAATGCTTCCACCAATGATTCTTTACGCTTCACGATTTTGTTTAAGATCATTTTTTCTTCAAAGTGAGCCTCATATAAAGCATTGATTACTATTTTTATTTGATGCTTGCAGTGGTCAACTACACATGCACTTTTGGAATATGGATTAGCATCCATAGGGACACTCATTTTATGTTTTTTTTCTTGATTGTACATTAGGACATAATCAATGCTTCCTATTGAGACTCATTTTAGAGGATCATTCTCCTTTTTATTTTTTCCTATGTTGCACATAAGGGGAGGATTTGAGTTCCACAAGGTCTCGACTCAATCAACCTGTGACATAAATTTTTTCTTTGTTAGATATTAAATAATACCTCCAATTTCACTAGATATTGATAAATACCTCCCAAAATCCTTTTTGTTGAAACCGCCTCCGAATACATCTTTCCAATATATAAAAATTCATATGTTTCTACTATGTATCTCCTATTTTTATAAGATACTTGTTTTTATACCCCATAATATGTAAAAATCCATAGAACCTCCATCTTCCCTTCTCCCCCTCCCCAATACCTACAATATATTGACTCTATTTTTCATAATTTTAAAGCCCCTCATAAGGATTAATATATGGTGTTATCCTACCTCAAGGGTTTCTCTATTTCTTGTGTTTAATAATATGGTGAATGTTTTGGTTTATTCATGTCGATATTGTGGGTTTATTTTGAGGTTTATTTCCGGATCTATTTAGGTAATTAACAAAATGTGATAAAATATTGGTGAACAAGGTGAATCCCCCATGTTGAGTGCACTCGATTCTCTTTTCATAAGGAGTTTGAAATTTGTTGCTTGAAGTTCTTATGTGGATCTTTAATGGGGCTTCCTGAGTTGGGGTTACTCGGCCCCCTTTAGAGTTTCAGTCATACTTTATGTTTGAATCTTATAAAATCCAAAGGACTCATTTCTCTTTCCATGGTTAATGGTGTTTTCTTCTATTCGAACCACCCGTTGGAGAGTCAGTTTCACCCGAAGAGGCAAGAACAAAGGTCAAGGTGGGATCATAAGTGGTATCATAGTAAAAAGAGGCTAAGGCATTGGAATAGACGGCAGGAGTTGGAGTTTCTCTCGCAGAATAATAACCAGTTATCCCTAGAGTAACTTTTATCCGTTGAGCGACGGCCCTTCCACTCGGCACCGTCGGATCACTAAGGCCGACTTTCGTCCCTGCTCGACGGGTGGGTCTTGCAGTCAAGCTCCCTTCTGCCTTTGCACTAAGCATTTGTTTTAATTCTTAACAACACCTATCTTTTTGGAGCATTCATGTGATAGTTGTTATTTTTTGTCATTGTTGTGCCTTTGTAACTAATCATCTTTCACTTCATAATTCAACCATATTCGTTTTGGTCAAACTTCCTAATTAGAGTTTTCAACCTCTACTAGCCTCATGCTCTTTTTATAAGAGAACGATATTACTAGATTTCTCATATCGAAGCATCTACACAATTTTCCATAGGTGGATTTGGAAGTTCTCCCTGGATTTCGAAGTGGAAAATATGTCTTCGAATTTCGTAAAGGATTCACTTACGGAAATGCAAATGCAAATTGCCGTCAAAGAATGCAGTATGTGTGGAGATTTGGGCATGGAGAAAGAGCTTTTTCAGTGCCAAAGATGTTTATATCGCCTACAACACA
>ML794223.1:542711-560266 GCA_009831015.1 Picea engelmannii | reverse complement strand
TTCCTTTCACTCCTTTGGGTCACCCGACGCAAGTCACAGTATCCATTGCACAGTTTTGGTCCATGCCATGTTTTGCTGTTGTGCCTCAGCGTTCAAGGGAAGTATCCGCCTCGAGAGTCAACCATCCCAAATATATTGCCTCAAAACCTGTGTCAGTCCATGTTCTTTCGATCCACCAATTATATCGTTTCGTGTCGTTGATGGGGGATACATCAAGGCCCTCCCTCGACGAGTCTATTCCTGTCGACTTTAACACATTATCCGGGAGTCAGACTTAGAAACTAATCAGTACTTTGGGACCTGCATGCCTCAATGGCAGGCCTCCTCACATTCGACAGTTGGTTTACATCATTGACCTCTGATCGAATGATTCCACGAATGTTCGACTTCAACTTATCTATTCACGTTCGATGGGATGTGCTAAGATACCTTGGGAATCATTGACATTAAGGGTGATCTCCCTCGCACTTGTTAACGATTTACCTCATTGACCGATAATCAAGTGGTTTCTACCATGTTCGACACCGAGACATCTATTTACATGGTTAGAATCGTATCGCATAGGGATTGGTTAGAAGACCCTGGGTTGAGTAATTCACCTTGCTATATGTTTCACCCAGGTTGCGAAGGAGTTTTGGACACAAAACACGTCCATTGTTACATAGATCCACTTTGTATTGGTCGTGGCTATGTCTTGTCATTTCGGAGATCCACTGTGTATTCTTCTTGGCTACGATCAGTCTGAGTCATCAAAGTATAGATCCACGTTGTATCTTCGGTGGCTATACCTTTTTGTTACCAATACGATTATGGATCCGCATTGTATACTATGGCGGCCATATCTGAAATCTTGATCATCCAAGCATAGGTATGCCTACCTTGGGTTTTGAAATATGTCATGATATTTGTCGGATGTTTGTGTGCAGCTTCCGTCAGGTTCTCCAAGTCTATACCCTTGCTTGAGCGTCTACAAAGCATTTCAATCATCAGTTCACATCTTCTGACTTCATACTTTGGGGGGCATTCTGTTACACGTCAAAATTGCTCAGATAGATAAGTGTCGCATTGTCCCTATCAGTCGTCATAAGTGTCGCATCTTCCCTACAACTTCCGCAAGTGTTGCAAGTTGATTATTAGTGTCGCAAACAATGTTCAGACATGATGCCGTGATAACGACGCTAAGAAGGCACTTATGACACCTCATATGACTGATTTGAAGGTCAAGAACTGATCCACTGGAATCAAATAACTCTTGACACCTGAAAGAGGCCCTGAAACAATGATCTGGAAGGGGAACGCTCCTCTACTATAGCTGCAGAAGCGCTGGCGCTCCTCTGCTATGATTCAAGGAGCGTTATAACGCCTTTAAGCCTTTCTGGAGGAGCGCTGCTCACCTTAAGAGCGTTGGCGCTTTTCCAAGGCACACCAGGAGCGTTACAACGCTCTGATACCCCTTTTGGGGGAGCGCTCCCTATTCTGGGTAAATTGTTAGCCCGTTGAGTCGAATGAGGAGGAGATCATTCGAGATTAGAAGGCAGTTGTGCTCGAATTCTTGGTTTCATCAAAAGATCCCTGATCCAAGGAGATGGTTCTTAACTGGTTCTAAACATAACTCAAGAGGTTAGGCCCCTCCCAACCTATATAAACATGCTCTATGATGGTGAAAAGGGGGAAGAACTGAACATATGAAACTTATGATCTTGGAGGAAACTGACAGTCAGCCAAAGGAGAAGTGATCAGTGAAGCTGCTGTTATCCAGGTTGTGGATCTCTCAGGCAAGGGTTAGACGAAGAGGACTTGACGAAGCTGTCACATTCGCATCTACGATTGTAAGTACTGCTGTCGTTATTCTCATTAATATGACACGCTTGGCCTGTTTCTTTCTAGTTTGTGTCTGATGTTACATGAACTTATCATTCAGTGATAGATCTGTTTTCAAGCTAATGTCAATAGAGTAGGAAGTGGTCGTATCTTGTTTTGTCCACAGACCTCAGCGAGAAGCAAAGGATCGGAGCGCAACCCGGAGCGTGCAAGGACAAACGTCGATTGAAAGGTACTTCTGTTATCCTCCATTTTCATGCATTAGTTTAGATGGATTTGAAAGGAAGTCAGTGTCCACGTTAAGCATTTTTCTGTCTAGGGTTAAGGTCAAGCCTTAGAGGTGATCTACCTGTCCGCAGGGAGATTTTCCTACAACACAAGTCATCAACATATAGTAGTAAAATTATAGGTGCATCATTCACAACCTTGAAGTAAAGGTTCGAGTCTTCATAACTCTTGGAGAATCCAAGTCTTGTCATATAACTGTCGTTCTGTGCATACCAATCTCTTGGAGCTTGCTTGAGTCCATACAAAACCTTCTTTAATCTTCAAACATGAGACTCTCTAGAGTGAATCTCAAAACCTTGAGGTTGCTCAATATACACTTCTTCTTCAATCACTTCATTCAGAAAAGTTGTCTTCACATCCATCTAGTGAAGACTCCAACCCATAGAGGCTGCAAGAGAGATAATGGATACGATAGAACTGTATCTGGCAACAAGTGCAAACGTCTCATCATAGTCTTCTCCATCTTTCTGGGAGAAACCTCTAGCCATAAGCCTTTCTTTTGTAATTCTCGATGCTCCTATCAACTGCATGTGAGATCCTCTAGATCTCCTGAAGGCTACCTCCTCCTCAAAGGAAACATCCTTGCTCACCTCAATTTGTCTCTGACCTGGGATGTACCCTATCACCATCTTCCCTAGAATGAGAAGAGCTCTATAATGAAAATGAGCAGGTCTCCTATGCCATAACTCATTAACACTGATAAAATCATGCATCAGGGCTTGAACCGGTCGAACTGTCAATTTATACAAACTCCTTCTCTCGTCAGACTGCTTCATGTCTCAAACTAGAGACTATGTAATATGTTTCCTTATGCAATTGTCACTATAACTCCCTCTTAGAGATACCACTAGTGTCCTGCCTCCTGCTCGGAACAAGAAACAAGAACAACAACATTTCCATGGCAACCTCCATGGAATTTAACAAGATAACCTGCCCAGAACAGACAACAAAAACAAGAATATCTCCTCGAGGGGAGATCAACAAGAACATCTCTAGTATTTAAGTGGTTAGTATAATGATCATAACTTCAACAGATCAATATGCAACATACGATCACAATAATTCCATAACAACTAGAGACATATCAAAACAATGAAACCTGGAGGGTGCGCTATTCCTATGGATGTGCTGGATCTGAGATCCCTATGGATCTATGATTTCTTCTTGGAAAAAATATCCCTTCTCCTACAAACACCCTCAAAATATTGATACAAGTTAAACATATATAAGCACATACCTCTGACAACAACAACAAGTGGTGGCAAACACCGACAAGTGGTGGCACCATTAGTAGCGACAAACCCTAAAATTTCAAAGTACTCCAACTTGCAATCTGAAAGTAGCTGATGATGCGCTAGGGTAGGGTGCACCTGTTGGTTAAGGAATTAAGCCAATTGACCTAGGGAAAGGTGCTCAACGAGATTGACAAAATAAAATTGTGCAGCGACAAGGTGCTGCGGCGGGGTGTAGCGACAAACTACAACGACGAACTGCAACGACAAGGTAAATATCACAATCTTCCTTCCAACGATTAAACTGTTTTGAAGGAAACCAAGCTCTGACACCATGTTGAAATTTTGTTGATTACATTAACATTATATTTACCATAGCAATTTGAACTTGTTGAAATTTGATTGATTACGTTAACATTAGATTTACCATAGCAATTTGAATTTATTTTGCATGCTCGTTTCACCATAGGCGATGTTGCACCATCGCCACCCAACCATAGGAACCTCCTTGTGCCACCCTCAAGCATAACATATGCATCTTGGGAAACCCTTCTACACAAGGGGAGAAAAAACCCAACCATCTTCTTATAGAGAATATCCTTGCCAAGAAAAAATAACCAAGAACAAGCTCTATCCACTATAACAAACCAACAAGAAAGAATCCAACAACATATATGCAACACACCCTAGCCAGAGCGCTAGAGTGTCTAGCCTCCACTAGCGTACCACAAACAATACTGCAACAAACCCTAGCTAGAGCGCTAGGGTAGCTGGCCTTCAACAACACATCACCAAGAGATAAGATAAACCCCAACCAAACTTGCACCATCCTTCCTACTGCAGTTGCATCTCTCTCCACAAAAATTGCGCTATAGATAAGTGTGAGAGAGCGCTAGGGTAGCTGGCCTTCACCAACACATCACCAAGAGATAAGATAAACCCCAACCAAACTTGCACCATCCTTCCTACTGCAGTTGCATCTCTCTCCACCAAACTTGCGCTATAGATAAGTGTGAGAGAGCGCTAGGGTAGCTGGCCTTCACCAACACATCACCAAGAGATAAGATAAACCCCAACCAAACTTGCACCATCCTTCCTACTGCAATTGCATCTCTCTCCACCAAACTTGCGCTATAGATAAGTGTGAGAGAGTTGTATCAAATGAGGAAGGCATCACTCTTATTTATACTAATATGTCTAGTGAATTTTCTGGCAGGGCCGACCCGACTTTCTGGAAAATACAATTTTTGTTTATCTTTTTCTTCTGGAGAATTATAATTCTTCTTTATTATTTTCTGTGAGGCCAAGTGGGATCTTCTTGAGTTCTTGGCATCTTCATCTATAAGAAAGGTTATCTCAGAGGTGAATACCTCATGCAACTACTAGAAACAACAACACTCCCTCTTAGCCAGGGATGTATTCTCCATGATGTTTTCCTCTGGTCCTCATAGCCTCACAGGTATGCCATGGTCCTACGACCATGCCATGGTCACACAGACCATGCTACTGGTAGCATCATCATGTCGCTTATGGCTACACCCAATGTGGACCTTTTCTAGGGCCTCATCACCACTAGAATAAACTAGGACCTACACGCCCATATGACCTTATTTTTCCAATACATTATGAAGACCGATCATAGTTACAATTTCAACACCCATTTCCTATTTTTACTGATCAATAGGCCTTCTTTGTTGTCCTTCTTCTTTGAGGATCTACCAGTATGTTCCTCTTGCTCTCTGGCTGCTTACATAGCTTTTTTGTCCTTCTTTGGACCAAGTTCAAGATGGAGCTTCCAACATTTCTCGATCCATTGTCCTAGTATACATCAAAGAGTGCAAGAGTTGTGTGACTTCATGTCTATCTCACCTTCACCATACCCAAATCCTGCAAACCAGGGCTTTCTTTCAACCTCCAATGGTTGAATGATACCTTGGCCATTTATACCAAGACCTCCTCCTTTATACCCCATGTTCCTCAACAAATTCAAGCCAATGCCCTTTGGTGTGCTGTTCAAAGACTCCAAAAGAAGAATCAACATTAATGAGGGAAGGAACTGAACTTGGAGAATCCTTTACCTCCATTCCTGTCTGTGACACTTGGTCATCTTCCTGGTTGGATGAAGTTGTAGATGAGGCTTCTAGGAAACCACCTTGGTTCCCTGCTCTCTGGAGAGCATCCTCTATCATCTGACAATATGTGCAACTATCAACATCATCATGACAAGAACCATAACTAGTATACCTTCCATGTCTACAAGATGGACTCTTTGCTGCATCTGTTGTGGAGCATTCTCCAACTTGCTCCTCCCTAGTAGCCGTAGTTTGCTCTTTTCTTCTTCAGACTCTTGAAGCAACCTTCTCAATTCAACATTCTCTACTTGGATGGTTTGGCTGATTTCTTCAAGCTCACAAAGCCATGCATTCTTCAATGATTTTTCCATCTTGTCTTCAACACCTGCACTTACTGTCAATCTTGATCGAATACCACTTGATCTGAATCCAGGGTGACCTTGATACCAAACTTGATCTAGTTCTATGTTCACTTAATGAAAGGATCAATTATAGGATTGTTTTAATTTAACTTGATTGCATTAAAGGTGAACAAATGTGCTTATGAAAGGCTTGTATCCAAATTGAATATAAACTTGGTGCATGAGCTGTTTGTCTCATAATCCATTACAATATACATTTAATAGTCATACTTGCGGAAACAAAGATATGCATAAGAAACATGAGACAATCACATAAGAGGAAGAGATCACCGAGTTGTTATTGGAGTTCACCAGAACCTTCTGGCTACGTCTCTGGATCCGCTTGGAATACAAATTGTTTGTCATTGCTTCTCCCAATGCAAGACTGGTTCTCCTTTACAGAAAAGGGATACATCTTCTCCCAAATGAAGGGGCACCAAGGATCTCCCAATGTGGGGTATAAAACTCCCAATATAGGGGCTCACATACTCTCCCAATAAGGGGATCAACTCTCCTAAATAAGGGGCTTACAAATTGCAAGCATGATTGCTTGATATTGTCCAAAAGATTTCTCTCATTCTCTCCCAATAAACGGGTTTAAATAATTTTTCCTAGTTCCATAATCCAAAAAGACAAGGTCCATAAATTTAGGATCCAATAACTACTCAAGGAAAAAAATGAGAAAGACCCTTAACTTCCTCCTTGAGACTAGAAATCCACTTGTAATAAAGTGAGGAAGAGTCCAAACCAACTCATGAGACCCTTAACTTCGTCCTGAAGACTAGGAAACTAATTTCCTCTTAAAATTAGGAAACTAATTTGTGAGTTGGATTCTCACATAAAACTAATTCCCCATTTTTACAAATAATATGTGAGATTTCCACTCACTCCAAGTATTCCTCTCTTTTTTCCCTTAAAATTAGGAAACTAATTTGTGAGTTGGATTCTCACAATTAATTTCCTGTTTTTACAATTAAATGAATAATACATGATATTTTCCAACTCACTTCAAGTATTAATCATTTATTACAATTAAATCATTCATGATTAATTAATTATTCTTTGCCACTTATCATTAATTAACATTTTAATGATCTTTTTCATGGTATGCAAAGTAATAGTTCCATGTGTGGAGATCCTCCTGGATTAGTCAACATGTCCTTACCATTCTATGTGATTCTCATTAGTGATCCGGTGCTAGGCATTATGATGATTTCATTTTATGTGATATTGTTTCACATTGTTATTTTGATTGTCATATTTGTTTTTTTTATTTAAAGACTTTTATTGATATAAAATTTTGATAATTGAAAATTTGTTGTAATGCATCTTGCTTTATTGCTTTTTGGAAGAATAGACTTCTTACAATTTTGAAAATTTTATAAGTTTTATGTCTAAAAACATTAAAGAGATAGTTTGTTTGGAAAAACTTAGTCGTTAGATTCATTTTCTCTTTTCGAAGTACAATGATTTTAAGTAATTTCGCACCCCATTTTCAATGTTAAAATTGACAATGTTGTCTTGAACTCTGTGACCGTGTTGAAGTCTACAACATGCATGTGCATCGAAGAAATTGAAGACTTAATGAAGTGAAAGGAAATGTTAGGTTGAGGGACAAGCACATGAATGGAATGAATAAGTATTCTTTTTTGTGTTCTATATTGTAAGAGTAAGATGCTTGGAGCACACTAGTTGACAAATCTGTGAGTAGGTCAGAGCAATCTAATGATCAATTCCAACTCTTATGCCCATAACTTTTCAACAAAGATTTTCCAACCAACTTTCCATCTCTTTGCATTGAGCAAACAACAACCTCCAACATGCTTCCTAATCTTGATGGGTTTATTTAGACATTGAAAACCTTCTCTCTTGTTGATTGAGTTAAAGATTAAAGATGAGTGTGAGACATTGAATAGTTAGTTACACAAAACACATTGAAAAAATATGACATGTACCACTACTACATTTTTGGTTAAAAAATAATGCGTTTGCAATGCGATCATGTCGAAATAAGGGTATTCAAGAAAATCACCTTGTTTTAATTTACATTAGGCTTTGTGTTGTTTCATAAATGTCACGATATCAACGTCCCTGGTTAGGAACATTGAAATACGTACATTTTAGGATGTTGATACATTGAAATTGTGTAGAAGCTTCATCTCTTTGGAAATGTTGCTAAAATGACGCCTTTAATGTCGTTCAAACAATGTTTATTTGCAACTTTAGTGTTTAAAGTGAGAATGGGGTTAATGCTACTTCAATACAAAAGACGTTTAACGAACATCAATTATTGATACCCAAGGGATTGAAACAATGCATAGATGTTGATATATCGATGTCTAGGGGGCATTTTGCAATGTGACCCTTGTCCCATAGGTTTTCAAAGATACACCCTTTGTAAAACACCACTAGCGAAGCAGAGGAGTGTTGCCTACAGTATCAACTTTGACACAAACAATGACGATGATTTTGAGTCATAGTAGCTTGACAATATTGTCAATTCATCAACATTGTCGAGCTATTATGGCCATGAATCATCATCATTGTCTAGGTTGAAGTCAAGACTACAAGCAACACTATTATGGATTGTCAGTACAAGGCATTTTCAAAGGGAAAAACACATAACTGTGAGACAGGGATCACATAGAACAACACTTAGGAAAGGAAGTATAATTACCTTGGGTATATGTGAGAGAACTCTTTGTCATATTTGTCATTTGTTTTTATTTCTTGCAAGAATTGAATGGAAGTGCATTTCAATCACTTAGATCACCATTTTTAATGACTTGACTATGTACTACATCGATGAATATATACAACAATAAATCTTAGTAGAGCATTGGTCCATTCATCTCATCTCAATAAATCTTAGTAGAAACATAAATACAATATTATATTAAAAGATGAGCCATCACTGTTAATATCTTTCCAATTATCTACTTGTAAGCAAAAAAAAATTCATTATATTTTTTGGCACACCAGTGTATAAAATATTGGTAAGTGAAAACCTCATGGAGTATAGTACCATAAACTAACAAGTATGCACATACTTGTTACCACTTGAAAATGCATGGTTAGTTTTTCATTTTCATAGACGTTCTTTTCTTAACAAGCATAGTGGATGATTTGTTTAGCCTTTCGAGATTAGTGATAATTGCAAGTTATGAGAAAAATCTTGCAGTGGTTTGGGTTTGATCTTAGCTTGGGCATCACTCATGGTTGATTAAGGTAGTAGTATGTAAACATTGATGAGGGTCCGAATTCACTTGAGACTCCACTCATATAACAAAGTAGAGTATTGTGACGTATTTTGAGAATTTTCTACACATTTGGAGGCATTTCTTTGTATTTTAAGGCATATCTTTCCATTGAGTTTCATTTGGGTGTCATATACACTGTTCAAGGTACTTCACATATTTGGAGGTATGTTTCACCATTGTACTGTTAATGTGGATTCTTTGGCATATTTCACAAGCAAATTTGCACTCACCTAGAGGAGTGTCGACCTCCTTTGGAGGAGGTTATGATGAGGTGTCATGTGGCGTACATTAGATTTTACAAGGTGAAAAAACCTTTAGAGGAGCACCCAACATTGGAGTTGGATTGTGGACCAAAGTGTATTCTTATTATTTGAAGGTATTTAACCCATTTTGGGGGTTGTTTTTGGCTAAGGAAGGAGGTGTGGCTATGATCTATCCTACCATGTGTGGAACATTCACATAGCAAGCCATTTTCAACCCAAAATTAGACATACAAATGTTGTTGGATATAATATTATTCTCAAATAAAATATAAAATTGACTCAATACATTCAATAGAATAACCAAAATTTAAATAATTCAATACATTCACTATATATTAATTTAATTAACTCTAAAATGATTGCATAAAGTAATCTATAAAGAAGGAATGAAACAACATTGAGATACACACTAGTGGTAAAGTGTGTTAGATGGGGTAAAAATGGCAATTTCAATTAATATTTATATTGTAATAATTTAAACAAGGTCAAATTATACTCTATTCAATATAGAGTCTATCAATATTTTTGTCTCTGCACTTATCATTCTTGTTGCATAGACCACATTTTGATTTATTTTGTGCTCCTCAAACACACAATTGTGTTTTTTGTTTTTGATATTTGGGTGTGAACTATTTATAAACCTTGTAACATTTCCCGATGCTATTAGCCTTCCACCAATATAGATAGATTCTCTTTTGTTTTGATGACTTTATTTTCTTTTGTTATAATTTGCTGAAATTCCTTATACCCACATGCTCTTCACATATCTGGTCAAAGATCATCCAATCTCCATCTTTCTACAATGGGGCAACATACTCTATTAACTCAACTTTGTGTTTGTAAAGACATTTTATACCGTCCATGCAAAATATTCCCAACTCATTTGAGGATGGAGATCTGTGATAAGTGTAGTCATTAAGTACAAAATCAATATCTAACTTAGGAAGTGGCTTGAGGTTACAATTCTTGATAATATGCTTGAATTGCATTGGCTCCTCCATATTGTTCTTGCTTTCATTTTCATAATAGCATTTCCCTCCTTGAACATAAAAATAGTCCGTACATATTCAAAATTTTACCCTGATAAGATCACCTCTCGTTGATCTCCCACTTCATCCTCTTTCGCCTCTCTAGTTATATATATCATTTTTATTAGAAGAAACATTTGAAAGATATTTATTCGGTTCTACCTGCTTCATACTAATGTATGTATAGAGAGACTATTATATCGATTATGAAATGGTAAAAAAGAAAGAAACAAAACCATAGGCTTGAAATAATGAAAGCACGAGAACCCCACCTTTTTCTTCATTGAAAAGCATGCATCATTATTATTATACACAAATATTGCCTTTGAAATGATCTCATTAGCACACTTTCATATATCTTTGGGAGACTCAAATTTGTGGGAGGATGAAATCTTGGATTAATTTCAGACAATGGAAAATGATTGGTTTTGCAAGACAAAATTCTATCCATGGGAGGAAGAAATAAAAAACAATTAACCCAAAGGCTTCTAATAAACATAGAATGATAATCCACCTTTTGTTTCATTGTAGTTCATGTTGGGTCATGATAAGTAGTGCACATGGTTATTTCTTTTGCAACGATCTCATGGGAACACTTGCATACATCTTTGGAAGAATTAGATGTATGGGAGGAACACATCTTGACCTACTTTTAGGCAATGCCATGATATTAATTGAATTTGCAAAACGAAATTCCATCCATGGGAGGAAGAAATAAGAAACAATTAACCCAAATGCTTGTAATAAATAGAGAATGACAAACTTGCCTTTTATTTCATTGTAGTGGAAGCTTGATCATGATAAGTACTATACATGGATATTTCTTTTGCAACAATCTCATCGGAACACTTCTGTATATCTTCAGATGACTCAAATCTATAGGAGGGAATACTAGCCTACTTTCAAACAATTGCATGGTATTGGTTAAATTTGCAATAATATTATGTCCACGAGAGGAAGTAATGAGAAACAATTTATTGAAAGGATTGTAATAAACAATGAATGAGAATCCCAACTTTTGTTTCTTTGTAGTGTATGTGACAGTATGATCAATACTACACATGGATTTCTCTTTGAAAATGATATTGTTAGAACACTTTTGTATATATATGAAAGACTCATATCTAGGGTAGGAGGGTATATTGGCTTACTTTTAGGAAATGGTGTGTTTTTAGTTAATTTCTTTGTGTTTGTGTTTAATCTCTGTGGTTAATTTCTTTTCAATTAAACATATGAGAAACAAAAAAAAGTACCAAGTTGTAATAGAGCCTTAGACAAAGTGAAAACCAAAATAAATTGAAAGAAAAACATAATGTATGCATGGTTATTTCAAAATGAAAATTTATTGCGCATTCCTAAACACTGAAATTTCATTTTGAAAGAAGTACACATACATATTTACAAAAAATCATGATATAATGATGAATTTCTTAAGTGTGTTACCTAAGGTGGATCAAGTTATTCATAACGTTTTTTTCTAATTTTGGGTTGGTTATCGGGCATTGACTTATTTTTATTTGATCATTGGTTTTGTCATTGTTAGAATACATCAAAATGGATATTAATGTGATTTATCTTTTATTAATATGATCATCTTCCAATAGGTCTCTTCGAAACTCGATGACAATTTCTATTCTCTTGTAACTTTTCATATCCCTTCTCAAGTGAATAATACAAAATGTCATAACCCTAACGGATTAGGTTTCCAACATTCCCCCCCTTAATTCAAAGAGGTGTATGTGAGTCCAAGTAGAGAGATGAAATATGGAAGTGGACAACTACCAATGGGTTGAATATGATCTTTGAATCTGGTGGTTTTGGAATGACCATAAACCAAATGATTAGCAAAAGTTGATGCCCCATCTCATAGGGTCAGCCAAGCATTAGCTACCATTAGGCCTCCCTTCTTGAAGCCTTAAACATTGACTTAAGGAAGCCTTAGCCTCAGTCAATATGATCAACAACAAAAAAAACTGATTCAATAGAATAAATTGACTCATATACATATGTTTCCTTTGCTTATAGATTAACATAGTCGACTCTATACCTATGCTGCTAGTGATTCTTTCTCTAGGAATTGATCGTTCTACTCTACTAGGCTAATGGTTAGCTTTGTTAACCACAGGTTACAAACGATCTTGTAACACCCCAGTTTTGATCCCTATGAACTAGAATGTATTATCTAATCGTGACTTAGGCTGGTGAGTTGGTGTTGATGGCTAGAATTGACCATGTTCAACATTATAAGGAGATCACTCGGTCAGGGCCCCAATTAGGCCCTTATTCTTTGGGATGGTGATTTCGACTAGGTTTATAGGTCCAATTACCCTTAGCTAAAACTATCCTAAGCTAACTACTAATCTAATCTAAACTAAACTATATGTATAAAGATATATACATGATATTCTATCTGCTAATTTATAATGTTAATTTCTTTTATCAATAGACAAAGGAGAAGGAATTACCTTCTTTTAGCTACTTGAAGAAGAAATCTACAAGCTGACATAAGGGGTCAACCACACCACACTAGATTTTGCTCCTACGGAAGGAGACCTAAAGAATGAAAATAATTCATTCTAAATGCAAATGAAGATTAATCCTAAGATGCAAGTAAGAAAAATGAAAACCTATCTTGACTAAAAAAATGATAGCCTGACTCCTAATCAAGAGAAAAGTATAAAGAAGGGGAAAATACTGTGATTGAACCCAGGGTTAAGTTTTACTTGTAAACTCTCAAAGTAGTTTGAAAACTTACAAGTTGTTCAAGAAGATATACAATGAAACAATCTTAATAAATAGTTATTAAAATGATTTTTTGCATAACCAAATCCAATCATGTGAATGAAGCCATTACAAGATTTATATTGAACCAAGGAAGTAGTTCCTTTAACTCAATACAAGATGTAACAAGACAAATTGTAATTGACTAATAAATAATTATTTAGTAATTCCAAATAAGTCTCCATGAATTCTTCATCAACTCTGGTTGAACCCATCAAGTCCTGCAAAGATATCTTTAAACATAACAACAATTAGCATAAAATTAACAAGACTAACAATAGTGCTAATATTGATCAATGATATACTAATTGGCATAGAATTGTAATTAGGTTGAAAGAAACATCAAAGAAATAATAACAAGTCAACAAATCATATACAATAATGTAGAGAAGTGAAATATTATTATCATTAGCTCCAAATATTGTTATACAGTCTTCTAATTCTTGAACTCATTCAAGAAGCAGTTTTACAATTGTGCAAATTCCTCTCCTCTAAGAGATCAAAACTCTACCTATTCTCCAGAAAAAATCTCTCTCTTACCATAGTACCATTGAAAGTATCTCCTTGCAAAATTTCCCCTATAGTTTCAGATCTCGAACCCCCCCACTCAAATTATTTTTAGATCTCTTTATATAATTACATTTCCTCTCCACCTTCACGTCAGATTCACTATTAGCTACAAAATTAAAATGGCAAAATCCCAAATATGGAAAAAATCTGTTCGTAAAACCCATTATATATTCCAAAATGATCATTTGTTTGCAAAATAATTTGGAGGTTAGCTAAATCAACCTCTTTTTTAGATGGGTTCTCAACCGTTTGGAGAGATTCATCATCATTTTGGTGGAAATGAATCTGCAAAATCACCTCCTGAAAATTGGCAGCAAAAACAATTATGAAAAATTCTGTTTGAATCTGATAGGATTTCTCCCAAAATATTGATTTTATGAGGAAACGATCTTTATGAGAGGTAAAACAACCCATTTTGGAAGTGTGTTTCAAACATTTGGTGAAATTCTTCTCTGATTGTTCAGAAATCGATATGCAAAATCGCCTCCTGAAGATTGATGCGATTTCCAATCTGTCAAAAAAAATTAACAAATTAGAATTCAGCCTAATAAATTAATAATAAAATCCATGTTATTCCTTGCTTCTTGTAAAGATAAAATAACAATGAAATAATCTAGAAATGAATAAGCAAGAGCCAATCTTATTGGCCAAATAAAATCTTCCAAAACAATTCAGAAAACTAATTTTAGTTGCAAATTTGTAGCCTTCAATTCTCTGATTTTTTGGGATAATGAATCTTCAATTTTTCTTGAATTAATTCTTCTAGAATGTTCTCCATGGAAATAAATTTCCAACGAGTTTTCGTTTGCCTAATTTGGTTGAGTAAAAATCAAGATATCACTTGTCAAAGTTGAGTCATCAAAACTAATTTAATTTTGTTTTGTTTTGTTACATTTTATATTATAATTACAATAAATATATATACACAAATTGCATTTACAATTTAATAAACTAAAAATTTAATTAAATTTAACCTTATTAACTAATAATTAACTTAATTAATAAATAAAATGAATTAATAAAACTTATTTACATGAATTAATAAAACTTATTTACATATTAACATCAATTTTATTTACAATTTATAAGAAACATATTAAAATACATATTTTATGAACATGTGGTGAAAAAATTGACCAAACTTTTGACCAAGGATATTTTTCAAACTGTAAGTCGGAATAAGGCGAAACTTGAGCCATTGGAATGCTGGAAATAAAACAAAAGCAATGAATATGTCAAAAATAAAATAAAATCAAAATGAAAATCTCACAAAAGAAACCAAAACAAAACGTTCTAGAAAATGATATTAACAAAATTTATATGGAGGGACCCATAATAATTTCAAAAAATTATGGGGGGTGTTGTGACCACAACAATTGGTGACACATGGGGACGAAACAATTATCTTTGGTTAAGATAATAGGACTAAATTTACCAAAGATCGAAATAAAATCTTTCTAAAATTTCTCGCACACGATACCATTCCCAAGAGTCCCACATAAGACAAAATCAAAACAAAATAAGCTTTTAAATATGAAAGTCTTTGAATGCATAACTCTAAACAATGAATCCAAATATAAGGAATATTTATTAACTTTTAATTACATCTCTACTATTGGACAATAAAAATAGCTAGGAGGTTATTAAAGATTAGTATGCATTGATTATAAAATTACCTCTTTTCTCAACATTGCTTCATTGCTAGGAGGCCTGTTCAACACCTCGACGAAGTTGTCTCGGTACCATGTATGCATTTACCTGCTGCTAGTGAGCCTTTTCAGTACCCCGACAAGTTTGCATACATTTCCCACACATATGTTCTTTCAAATCTTGTGCTCACCATTTTGATAAACATATTTGGAGAATTTATTTTAACAATTGAGTGAAGAGAGTGGGGTGGTACATGAGGCTTTTAATTAAAGGACTAGATGCAATACTGGTTGAGTTTGACCCCACTAGTCTTCTCTTTATCTACCCAAGTAGAGGCTTTTATATGTGGAGGGGTTTGGGACGGATTCAAAGTAAAGAATGTAGACAATTCTTTCCTTTATAAATGCAAACTTATAATACTTGAAACACATATTAATGTTCCCCATAGCTAACGGCTGATGTGAGAGGCATTGAAAACTTAATAAATATGAACTTTAAATAAATGAAATCCTATTAAAATCGTAAAGTTAAAATTTCCTCATGTAAACCAACTAGCGTAGTTTAATAAATATTTTCCCTCATATATACTTTGGAAATACCACAAAATCCAATCCAAACTAAGAATAAAGAAAAACCAATCAAATTCAAGCAAATCAAACTCTAGACCAAAAGTGAAATCAAACCACGAATCAAACTATGCAAATTTCAAAAAGGAAACTATAAACTTAATAAGAAATAAATATCTCCACATAAAAAAATGAATATGCATGTTTTCATTTATGTTAAGATTTAGATGGGTTTTGTCTTCAATTCTTTATAATGAATTGAGATTTTATTATAAAACAAAACTCTACTAAAGGGAAGTTGTGCTTAAAAATTAACTTATAAGTATTTTACCAAAGTATTATCCTTATTTTCCTCTTATCAAATCTTACTTCTTGCAAAAATGAATAAGCTTTAATGATGAATTTAAAGAGTAAATCTTAAAACAAAAACTTTAATGAAAAACAAGATAAATAAGATGATAGGAAAATAAAAAGGTAAATGAAAAGTTATTACTTTGGCAATTGCTTAATATAGCCATAATCTCATAATTGATTTATTCAACGAGAAGCAATAAAATGTACTGAACCTAATTGAAAAGAAAACAAACAAAAACTACTCCTATTCTATCCTACTCTAATCTACTCTACAAGAATGACTAAGGCTAAGTAAAGTGAAATTTCCAGTGAAGACGATCTTTTTGCTTTATTCTTGCAATTATATATACAATAGGAATTAGTAATAGAAATTGGATGAATAATAAACAATCAAAAGATAAATCTAACCTACTACGTACACCTATTTCTAATAGAAACAAGAGAATAAATTTATTAACATGGAACCTCATTTGAAATGTATTTTTCAACTAAGTTTCAATTATGTTTTGAAAATGATTGTGAAATTGTTGGAATGGAAACATGATTGGAAAAGTAATCTGCTCACCCTGATGATAAAAGTTAGTATTATTTACAATAGGAAAATAATTTACATTACTATTTACAAGAATGTTAACATTATTGTTATAAGACAAAAATGACTTATTCACAAGAATTTCTTTTTTACAGGTAGTAGCCGGAATAATGTATTCATAATTAACACTAGCATCTACTTGTATAAAAATTTCATGATCATGACCAAGAATGGGAACTTGAGTAATAACATCATAATCATATATAGGTATAGAGATTTCTTCTTGAAAATTGAAATCATTATGAGAAGATTGAAGATGATATTCAATTGTAATATGATTAGTAAAAGGATACCCTACATCTTGAAATTTGGATTGATTATGAGAATTGACAACACAAGGACCTGACATAACCATCACCCGTGGGTGAAGTGCCTCGATATTTTTGATCTCCAAATGATTGTCATAAATGACTTTGATTTTATCTTTTGTAAAAAGTAGATTAGAAAAAGAAGAAAATGTGCATAGATGAAAAATCTCATGATAGTTGAAAGAACAATCTTTCAATAATTTATTACTCTGATCTAGACTGATAGGTATTTCGTCATTTACTAAATTTATGGTATCTCCCCTGTTTTCTAGAAAAAACATATGAGCATAGAGGAACTTTCGAATGATCAAAAAATGAATTGAGATCAACAAAAATATCAGGGTAAGAAGAATAATAACTATTCAAACA
>ML794223.1:519515-532705 GCA_009831015.1 Picea engelmannii | reverse complement strand
CTACTCAGTGTTAGTAAAATGTGTGATCAAGGATACACTCTTACATTTGACTCCCGAAAATGTAAAATCAGAGAAAATAACTCAGGAAGATTGGTTGCAACTGCAACAAGAAGACCGAATAACATATACATCCTAGACATGAAGAAGAGAGAGAAGACAAAAGCCACACAAAAGGATTCCAAGGAAGAAAAAGTCCCAAAGACCAAAAATAAGGATGAAGTATTATTGAGTGCCACATGTTTAGGGGGAGCATCCCAAAAGAAGAAGGTTACCTTTTTCCATTAAAATCAAGGGGATAAGCCATACCCTTTGCAATTGATGTCAAAGGGGGAGAGAAATTGGGATCATGATGATAGGGGGAGCATGAGTGTTTCCATCAATGACAAAGGGAGAGATTGTTGGAAGATTGGTTGTTGTCATTGATGTCAACCCTAGTCATGGGTTTTGGACCGCAAGATTGATGAAGGTATTTGGACATGAAGGAAAATGCACATGTAGATACAACACCCATGGATGGATAGTGTACATCATATTGTTTCCGGTGGTATGTGGCATGTCACGTGGATCCTCATGGTAGAGGAGAATTGAATTTTTGAAGATGACAAAGTGAATTGTACATGTAGGCCTTGAAGATAATTAAAGAAAAGAATTACAAAATAAGAAAGTGTTAGGTCAGCCCTAATATTAAAATGAAGTGACATAAATGGTATAAATAAACATCATTATACATTCATTTGATACAAGTCGAATTTCAGAGGGAATAAGAAGTAAAAGAAGGCCAGATTTCAAGGGAGGATGAAGTCTTTTGGTGCTGTGTTCTAAGGTATGTTATTTTCAGGTCATCTTACCATTTTTTCTACAACTTTTTTTCTAGAATGATTCAGATGGTAAAATCGCTATGGTATTGAGAAGACTCTGTGTAAGATAGGGTTTGTGACCAGTCCTGAAGCTAGTCAATAAACATGTGTTCCAGGTAAAACAGTCATAAATTATTCATAGAGAATCCAAATGAAGTGGGACCACTTCCATTAGAAAGAGTACGTATTTTAGTTTCTTGTGTGTGAGTTTTAGAATAAGATGTTAAATATTGAGCGTGGGGCATGCTGTACAAGTTGGGTCTTCTGAACAGAGCAGAATTGAATAAAGTCTACCATTCTTTCTATAACCTATTTTTGTGGAGGATTCAAGGAGTGAGAATTGGAGGAGTTTCAAAGAATACATTGAGTAATATTATCGATAGGATCAAAGTACTCCAAGAATTGAAATTGCAGAAATTGAAGAAGTCTCAGGAAGCATTATCGGGTTCTATGTGATAACTGGTTGATGGTGATGATTTAATGTAAAGTTTTAGTATCTCTCATATATTCTTGGGTGGAAGGAAGGGGCAAGGATGAAGAGTTAAAATATCTCTTGATATTGGAGGATTGTATCTTCCTCTTGGAGGTTTATCCCTCCCTTTACATTTGGAAGCTGTAGCTACCTTTGGAAGTCATTACTTCCCTTGAACAAAAACTATTGATTATTTCTCATATATTGTGCATGGTGTATTGTGGTGTATTGGTGTAACTCTTATACTATTGTTCATTGATAATTGGATATAATTGAATGGTTTAAGTATAAGTTGAAAAAGGTTTTTAAATTGTACTTGATACTGATTCACCCCCCTCTCAGTATCAACACTTTCTTCTGAAATATCCTTGGATGAGATTCTTTATGATTGAATTTGTTTTGGGGTTGAGACTCTTTGCAAGTATCTTTCTGAAAGTAAGACTTATTTCTCCCTCCTTTAGTATGAATAGCTAGGGCTTGATATTCATCTCTTGCTAGTAAAGCCTCTCGGTTAGGTACTCTTGTTTCTTCTTGGATGCATTCTTCCCATAGACTGTTAAACTTCAGTTTCTCTGTTCTGGCACAAATCGTTTGGATGAATGAATCCCAAGGTCTTGTGAGACCATTTAGGGCCGTCATTATAAGTTTATCTTCGTCTACAGTATCTCCAATTGCTTCTAGTTGTTCTTTGAATTGGGATATTCTGGAGAAGTATTCTTGGATTGATTCTCCTTTCCGCATTCTTGTATTCTTGAGTTGAGTTCTAAGATTCATCTTACGATTTATGTTCTTTCCTTCATATAGTCTGTTTAGGGCATCAAACATTTATTTCAGAGTCTTCTTTGATGACACATAGGGAATCATGTGGTCTTTGATTGAATCTGGAATGATTCTTTTGGCCCTGATTGTGTCCTTTTTGTGATTTTCTTTTTCTGCAGCATCGACGGGATCTGACCCTTCTTCTTTGATGAATCTTTCTAGGTCATTGTCTTCAAGAATGAGACCAATCCTATACTTCTAGGCATGGAAGTTTTCCACACCTTCTAGCTTGTCAACAAGCTTAACGCTTGCATACATCTTTTACTTAAAGCTGGGAAAATGTCCAAAATTGAAATGGTTTAAAATCAAATTTTGAACTTAACAGGAGGTGCGCTTTGGTGAGGCGAGTAGCCTGGTGTGCTTGGATATGAGAAAATCCAACTTTTAATGCTCCAAACTCGATCTGCGGATTTCTGAACTAATGCTTCTGGTTTTCTGGTACCTCTGGTACTCTGGTACTTCTGGTACTCTGGTTTTCTGGTACTTTGTGAAACTAGGGTTTCACTTTCCGAGAGATCTAGCCACTGAAAAGGTTCGCTAAAGGTGCCAAAATGATCCTTGGGGGAGGGCTCACTTTTCTAGATGGTTTTAGGGCTGAATTATATCTCCAACAAACAACCCTAATTTGTATGTACGACAACAGTGACGTTTTTCACTTTTCTCTTGTGAAAGATTCTCCCTTCAGCTTGGCTCTGATACCATGTTAATGTTTAAGCCATTATTATAGTTCTTTGAATTTCAATAGATAACAACAACATAAGACAAGATCATTGATAAATACACAATCACAAGAGACAAAACATTTATCCTGGGAAACCCTCTAGGGAAAGAAAACCCAACAAAACTTTCTTATTATAGATAACCAATATAATGCCAAGAGATAACTCAAACAAGTACAAAATGTACTCTCCCAAAAATGTGCCTCTCTCTCTCTCTCTTCTCCAACTGCACCTCCAAAACTTCTCTCTCAATGAACAAGTGAGTGTGTGTCTAAGTGAGGCGCTAGCCTCCTTATTTATACAAGTTTGGCACGTGTGGGAGTGTCATTTCAATGGCAGGGCCGGCTTCTTCTCCTGGGTGGTTATAACCACCTTTATTATATCCCCGGGCCTCTTTGATATATTCTGGGGCCGACTTCTCTTTCTGCCTATTACAATTACAATATTACCAATCCACAAAAGGATATTTGGTACTTTTACAATAGCCGACATGATCAATCCACAATGGGGATTGATCCAATAAATAATATATCAAATAATAATAAGAATACACTTTGCAGTTACATTATTTCAACACTTCTAGTACCAAAAATGTTTATGGCCAGAATTGGCCATGTTCAACATTATAAGGAGATCACCTGGTCAGGGCCCCAATTAGGCACTTATCCGTTTGGGATGGTGATTTCGACTGGGTTTATGGGTCAACTTACCCTTAACTAAAACTACCCTAAGTAACTACTAATATAATGTAAACTAAACTATATGTACAAAGATATAAACACGACCTTATATATGCTAATGTATAATGTTACTTACTTTTATTAACAGACATAAGAGAAGGAATTACCTTCTTGTAGCTACTTGAAGAAACAATCTACTAGATGAGATAAGGGCTCAGTCACACCACACTGGATTTTGCTCCTACGAAATGAGACTTAAAGAATGAAAATAATTTATTCTAAATGCAAATGCAAATTAAACCTAAGATACAAGTAAACAAAAGGAAAACCTATCTTGACTAGGAAAATGATAGTCTTACTCCTAATCAAGAGCAAAGTATAAAGAAGGAGAAAAGACTTTGATTGAACCCGAGGTTAAGTTTTACTTGTAAACTCTCAAAGTAGTTTGACAACTTACAAATTGTTCAAGTAGATATATGATGAAACAATCTTAATAAATAGTTATTAAAATCATTTTTTTCATATACCCAAATCCAATCATGTGAATGATTCCATTGTAAGATTTATATCGAACTAAGGAAGTAGTTCCTTTAACTCAATAAAATATGTAACAAGACAAATTTGTAATTGACCAATAAATAGTTATTTAGTAATTCCAAATAAGTCTCCATGAATTCTTCATCAACTCTGGTTGAACCTATCAAGTCCTGCAAAGATAGCTTTAAACAGAACAACATTTAACATAAAATTAACAAGACTAACAATAGTGCTAATATTGATCAATGATATACTAATTGGCATAGAATTGTAACCAGGTTGAAAGAAACATCAAAGAAATAATAACAAGTCAACAAATCATATACAATAGTGTAGAGAAGTGAAAAATTATTATCATTAGTTCAAAATATTGTTATACAGTCTTATGAGTCCTGAACTCCTTCAATAAACAGTTTTACAATTGTGCAAATTCCTCCCCTCTCCGAGATCAAAACTTTACCTATTCTACAAAAAAGATCTATCTCTTACAATAATGCCATTGAAAGTATCTCCCTATAAAATTTCCCCTATAGTTTCATATATAGAATCCCCCCACTCAAATTATTTTCAGAGCTCTTTATATAATTACATTTCCTCTCCACCTCCAGGTCAAATTCACTATTAGCTACAAAATTAAAATGAAAAAATGCCAAATCTGGAAAAAACCTGTTTGAAAAACCCACGATATCTTCCAAACTAATATTTTTTTTGAAAATTCCTTTTGATGTTAGTGAAATAAACCTCTTTTGTAGATGATTTTTCAACGGTTTAGAGAGATTCATCATCATTTGGGTGGAAATGAATCTGCAACATTGCCTCATGAAAATTGGTAGCAACAACAATTTTGAAAAGTTCCATTTAAATCCGATAGGATTTATCCCAAAATGTTGATTTTTTGAGGAAATGGCCTAGGATGGATGTAAAAAAACCCATTTTGGAAGTGGGTTTTCAATCATTTGGTGAAATGATTCTCTGATTGTCCGGAAATCAATCTACAAAATCGCCTCCTAAAGATTGACGTAGTTTCGAATCTGTCAAAACCAATTAACAAATTAGAATTCAACTTAATAAATTAATAATAAAATCCATGCTATTCCTTTCTTCCTGTAAAGATAAACTAGCAATGAAATAATCTGGAAATGAATAAGCAAGAACCAATCTTCTTGGCTAAATAAAATCTTCCAAAACAATTCAGAAAACTAATTTTAGTTGCAAATTCGTAGCCTTCACTTCTGCTGTTTTTTTTGGATAGCAAATCTTCAAATTTGCTTGAATTAATGCTTCTAGATTGTTCTCCACGGAAATATATTTCCAACGAGTGTTCGTTTGCCTCATTTGGTTGTGTAAAACACAAGATATCACTTGACAAAGTTGAGTCATCAAAACTAATTTAATTCTGTTTTGTTTTGTTACATTTTATGTTATAATTACAATACACACACACAAAAAAAAAAAGACAAAAAAACAAAATTGCATTTACAATTTAATAAACTAAAAATTAAATTAAATTTAACCTTATTAACTAAGAATTAACTTAATTAATAAAGAAAATGAATTAATAAAACTTATTTACATATTAACATCAATTCTATTTACAATTTATAAGAAACATAATAAAATACATATTTTATGACTAGATGGTGAAAAAAATTGACCAAAATTTTGACCAAGGATATCTTTCAAACCGTAAGTCGGAATAAGGCGAAACTTGAACTGTTGGAATGCTAGTAACAAAGCAAAATAAATGAATATGTCAAAACTAAAATAAAATCAAAATGAAAATCTCACAAAAGAAACCAAAAGAAAACGTTCTAGAAAGTGATATTATCAAAATTTATATGGAAGGACCCATAATAATTTCAAAATATTATGGGGGGTGTTGTGGCCACAACAACCAGTAAATTTGGAAAGGGGTCGGGGTGCCTAGGAAGTGTAATATATATACGGGGTGCCTAGGAAGTGTAATATATATATATATATATATATATAATACGTCGATGGTTGCAAGATAGGCAAGGACAAGAGATAAGGGGATATGATTCCATGGGAGAGGGGGATAGAGGGGCTGAGTCTTTCATTTATATTTTTTTTACCCATTTTGGTTTCATTGGGAAAAGTGATTACATGATATTCTTGAGGGAAAGACCCTTGTGGTTCTTGAATTCATGTAATTATATAAACACCTCTTTGGGATATTTTGGGGTTCACTTTTATACTCTTTCCTTGGGGTTCTTCTTCATTCACTCTAGCTGATTTTTGTGCTCTTGGTATGGGCATGGAAACAAATGGATGGAGGTAGAGTGACATTGATAGATGACTGTGAGGAATTTTTGATCATTCCAAGAGGGAATGGGTGCATGTGTGTATGAGATTGATGGTAGTTCTAAGATAACTATCTACAACTGAGAATCCTTGGAGTTTACAGCATGTAGATTTCTTGACCAATAGCACTAGAGCCCCGAAGAGAAATGGAATAACATGAGGGACTGCATGACAGAGAAAGGGGTTCATTTCTTTGGGTTGTGTAGGTTGGAGGGGAATAGAGCTGGAAATTAGGATTGCTGTATGGTTGAGAAAACACGAGAGCTTGTTAGCTAACTGGTGTGTTTTTAGATTTGGCCTAGGACCTGTCCTTGTGGATTCATAGCCCTGAATCAGGGGTGACCTATTGTTGAGATTTGGAACAACAATGTCTACGGTTAGGAGGAACGTTCTTGGTCTGCAGTCAGTTGGTGGATGATTCAATTAAAGATAAATGATCTATGTATTTCCTGTATAATGTATATTCCGCTATGTATTTATTTATCTCGGAGATGTATTTCTGTGTGTATGCTTGATGGTTATTTGTTTTGCATGGCACGTTGTTCCTGTCTTAGATGGTTTAGCATGTTCTTGATTATTTCATGTGTTGAATCCATGTTTCTTTATTTTAAATATTGGAACAAAAATTCATAATTGGTCTAAGAGGGAAAATCTAAAAATACTCGGGCAATGGGTATGGTTCAAATATGTATCCAAACTACTAGCTTTGGTATTTGTTGTATCGTGCAATATTCCATATGTAATATTATATGCAGAACATAAATATTTAGCAAATGGTACCAGAGCAACAAGAATATGGCGAGAACAATACCAGAACAATACTAGAAATAACACCTTTATTAAAGATAACAATGTTCACTTTCCTCTTCGAGGGGGAAATCTCCAGCATGGAATAACTCTTTTACTATAATCTCCAAGACAAACTATCCAATACTTACTACTCTTATTTATACTTTAATTCTATATTCTAAGGAAACTTCTAGAGGAAGATCTTTCTAGAAGCAGAAGCTTGTATTAGGTTTTCTTACATTGACTTATTCTCTTTTATTTAATAGGCCTTATTAACTAATGTCGACCTTTATTACATAGAAAACATATCATACTAAATAATGACTCAGAAAGAGGGGTTAGGATTGGATCCTAACATCCCCCCCCCTTAAAATTTAGCCTTGTCCTCAAGGCTGAAGATGCGAGTATGCCCGATGGTTCCCAAGTCACATCCTATGGTGATGTGTCCTTCCACTTGATCAACACTTCCTTGATAGTTTTTCCATGCAACTGAAATTCACGGGCATTGAGGACTGCTTCTGGTTGGAACCAAAGGGATCCTTCTTCATCTAATTCAGGAAGGATGGCTTGGACCCTACAATTCTATCCCACCACTTTCTTCAAACAGGAAACATGAAACACCATATGGATTTTGGAAGTAGCTGGAAGGGCCAATTTGTAGGCCATTGAACCAATACACTTGATGATATGATAGGGTCCATAAAATTTGGGTTCCAACTTGTGATGGCCCTGGGATTTGAGAGATGTTTATTGTGAGTTTGGAGTCAGAGAAACACCCGATCACCTTCCTAAAAGACCTTTTCTGAACGATGTTGGTCTGCCTATTGCTTCATGCAATTTTGAGCCACATGGAGGTTATCCTTGAAATCCAAGAGGGTGGTTGTTCGACCTTGCAACATTTTATCAATAGATTGGACCATTGATGTGCCTGGAATATAGGTAGTGAATGTAGGTGGTCGTTGGCCATACATTGATTCATAGGGGGTCATTTTAGTAGCCGTATGGTATTAATTATTATACCACCATTCTTCCAAGGGAAGCCATTATACCCACTGGTGTTGTTTGTCAAAAGAAAAGCGTCGCAAGTAGGTTTCCAAACATTTTTTAACCACTTTCGTTTGGCCATCAGACTGGGGGTGATAGGTGGTTCTCATGCTTAGTTGGGTTCCTTCCAATTTAAACAACTTGTGCCAAAATGTGCTAGTGAAGGTCGAGTCAAGATCAAACACAATACAGGTGGGCATGCCATGCAACTTGAAAATATAATCAAGGAAAACTTGTGTTACTAATGTCAGTGTGAAAGTGTGGGGTAATGCACAAAAATGAGCATACTTGGAGAGGCGATCAACCACCACCATGACGATTGATTTGTTCCCAACTTTGGGGAGGCTCATTATAAATTCCATGGAGAAGTAAATCCACATAGAAGATGGCATAGGTAGGGGTTGTAGAGCTCCTAAATATTTGATGGTTTCACTTTTATTGCGTTGGAACACCTCACATTCATTGACAAAATGAAGGATGTCCTTCTTCATGCCTTCCCAAAAACAATGACGGGCATGAGAATAAGTCTTTTGGCATCTAGGGTGACATGCAATAACAGAGGAGTGCAACTCATTTAAGAGACTTGACTTTAGGGCTGAACATGGTGACAAAAATAGGATATCCTTATACCAGAGAATATTTTCTTGCCAAGTGTATTCGAGGGGAGGAGTAGGGTCCGCCTGAAGTCGATGAATTAGCCTAGACATAGTTGTGTGTGTGAACTATTGGATTACTGAGAGGGGGGGGGGCGGTGAAGCAGTAAAGGGAAATTATACCACTTATTAGTCCTTTAAACCACAATGTATATTATTTTTACTTATTCAACCATGTTCATTTGTTCATCATCAATATATTACTGTATCAAAAACATTAACATCCATCAATGCACAATAAACAATAACAAACTGTTTGCACCCAATTCGTCACTAGGTGAGCAAATTAAGAGTGCTTACATGCCCAGTTGGGCTCTGCTAGGCATGACAAATGTGAAAGGAAAGGTTAGAAAGAAAACAACAAAGCTATTAATGAGTATTAAACTAAAACTAATAAAAACTATGAGCATATAAAACAAATGAAAAATAGAGACAAATGGACCAATATCACCAATGTATAAGCTGATCTGTTGATGAAATCCAAAGGCACAAAGAAGAAAGGGGACTTGGGTCCCTTCTTTCTCCAATGGAAGGCTCTTGAGTCCCTCAAAGCTTGCTCTCCTTTACAATGAAAAAGATGAAAATGTGGGTGAAAGAACTCCAAGCTTATTCACTTAAGAGAGGGGTGAATAACTCTATGAAATGCAGCTTGTAATGTTTATTGCCAAAGAATGGGTCCTTAGCAATCTCAACAGCATAACAGTATGAAGAATTCCTTGAGAAAATGGTGGTCATTCATGGCTTTTTATAGCCAAGCATTGGATCATTATGTAACCTCTTTAGAATGTGAAAAGGGGCTCTTTAGGGCACAATTAGGTCTTTGACCAGCCCACCATGAGGATTGAGCTCGGATTTGGTGTCAAATCGACTTGGGAGCTGATCCATTAGTGGTTGGGAGGCCGACCAATTTCAATAAATGTGCCGTTTAGCAGGCGCGTGGGTTTTTCGCCCAACAGCCGCGCCAAGACCGAGGATAAGTTGTGCCAGAGGCGGGACAAGGTGAAAAAATTCAGAGGATATAGGTAAGTGATCTGGGTAGTACTCTGAAGATATAGACGATGCCGGTGAGGGTAAAATGAGAAGTAATGCTCCAACCAAGGGTGACATGGGTTGCGTGTGGCCAAAAGGAAAGTAGGTCACCAACAGTGACGACAAAAGCAACGACGGGACATACAAGGCGTTTGTACAATAAATAGTGAATAAATGTGGGAAAGATGTACAAAGTACAGAAACGGGTGCCCCAGTGTGAAATGAGTGCCCCAAGGAGGGCATAAATTTCTGGGAAAACTGATGAAGGGTGGGGGCCCCATTGGGGAGTTTCTGTATGAGGTAGGTGAAATGAAGATAGGTTCGCAGATGGGCAAACTGATGGTGAATGAAATGGTGGGTTCATGATCCTGCGGAGGTGCAGGTAAAAAAGAACATAACCATAAAGTGGTGTGCTGGGAGTCCATATGGGAAGCTAGCAAAATGAGGAGAAGAAGTATGTGGTTAATTCACAACATGATGAAAGACTACCAGGACTCCCATCCCTAAAGGGTAATGAAGAAAAACATGAGTGTCAAAAGTGCAAAGAGGTGCTATGAATGAAACAACTCATGTGGGTAAGAAAACTACCGGGTACCAGTACCAAAAATGCAGATGGAGGTGTGAGTACTGCAGAGACGGAAAAAGGGTATCCTAAAGGCCAAAAATCAGGGGGTGTGACTGGGAATGTAAATGCGATACAACGGGAAAGACTACATGCCATTGCTGAGTATGTACCTGAAGGAATGATGTGAAGAGATGATGACCAAGTACCTGCACACAGAACAACCAAATACCCAAAGTGAACCATATCTGACGATAATAACAAATATGAACATGTATGAGATAAATGTGACAATGCGCGTGCGTACCTAGCCATGATATGAAAAAGAGGCGCCCCGGGGACCTAGGATGAAAAGTGACCCAGGGACAGCCGTGATGTAGGTGGCGGGACGCTGATCCCGTGGTTGAAAACGGTTCGAAAAATGGACGCTGTGGGCTCCCGGAATGGTGAGTGGAAGTTTGGCAAAAGGCCTATATATAGCTGTAGGGCCCACATTGCCACCTCATTTGTACCTGCTGCTACAGTGAGTTTCTGAGCAGATTCAGAGGAGATTGCGTGATTCCGAGAGTACGAGGTATCCGATTCATGGTGTGCGAGTTTCAAGTTAGTGTTCTGAACATCCTGCATAGCTATAGGTTTCCAATTTTTGGGGAGGGTAGGTACGGGGGGTCGTACGGGAGTTGTAGGGGGTTTTTGGGTAGAGGATGGGCCCACATGCGTGGGTGATTCAGTGGAAGGCGCGCATGAGTGCGCGCCTGTACACTGAAGAAGCGTGCATGTGTGCGCATGAGAAGGATTTTAAGGCGCGCCCTAGGGGCGCGCCTGTAGGGTAGACAGGCGCGCATGAGTGCACGCCTGTGGGGTGAACAGGCGTGCTCCCGAGCGCACCTGTGGGTTGGACAGGCGTGCTCTAGAGCACGCCTGTATTGTGAATAGGCGGGCTCATGAGCGCGCCTGTGGGAAAAACAGGCACGCACACATGCGCGCCTGTATAGTTAACAGGTGCGCATGTGTGCGCACCTATGGGTGGTAAACCCGCGCCTTTGAGGCAAGGTTTCAGGGGAATTTTTTTTATCTTTATTTGATGTATTGGATGATTTCCTAAGCTAATATAGGACTTTGGGTTGTGTGCAGGTGGTGAGCAGGGATCATGGATGTACGGTGGCGTGAGCGGGACTGGTCGCAGCTGCGAGATGATGTGGCCGATGCGAGGCCTGCAGTGCGAGCATATTTAGCAGCCAGTGGGTTGCTAAAGTTTTTTGAGTGCCCTTTGATACGGTCACAAGAGTCTTTGCTCCAATTTCTGATCGAGATGTGGAGCCCTGATCGACACTGCTTCCTCGTGCGAGGAGAGGAGATCGCCTTCACTACGGTGGAGGACATCTACTTCATGACGGGGCTCCCCTTCTGGGGAACACCGTTGTCGGCAGAGCCTATGCTGCCGAGGGACACGCATTTGCGGACGGTCGCCGAGCGATACTGCTCGGGCGAGCACTATATGACTGGGTCGGCAGTGAGCATCAGTGGGATCGATGCCCTGCTGCATCGTTGCATAACAACGATGATAGTTCGGGTGTATGGATCCCGAGCGCCCCACCGGATTAGTGGTGGCGAGCTGCTGCTGATGGAGAGGGTAGTGGTGGGCCGTGAGTGGTTCGCCTGGGGTCTGACCCTATATGCACAGATGATTGTGCAGCTGGACCACTGTTGGTCTAGAGGCGTCGGGGAGTTTGCATTTGGCTCCATCCTGGTGGCCTTTTTCTTGGAGAGGGTGCCTATGCTGCGCCCGAGGGTGCTACTGGAGGCACCAGGGGTACGAGAGCCGCGCTTGAAGCGGTGGTCACAGATTTTGGTTCACCACGGTGGTGGCGAAGGTGGACACTAATTTACTGCGCAGGCAGCGCAGATATGGCGGCAGATGCCGTAGGTTATACTGCAGTTCCCCTATGTTGGGGTAGACTTCCGGGGGGACCCGTACATGGTATTTCCTCCTGGGGAGGTTTTTGATCATAGAGGTATGTTATGTATTTATATATTTTGATTTATGTTGTGATTTTGATATACTAGTGCATATGTTTGATGTATAGACACTGATACCATCTGTTGTTGCTTGTTTTGTGAATGTGCAGATTTGGCACCTCGTGGGCGCGAGGTGGAGTTGTACAGACCGCCGGTGCAGCCAGAGGGTAGACCTCCACGTGGAGAGAGATGCGGACGGGATGAGGCTGTGGGGCGTCCTGCAGATCCTACGAGACCAGCGAGGAGGCACCGATTTGATGACCCTGGTGCGGGGCCATCTCATGCTCCTCCGGCGGCAGCCGGAGGGGAGTTGGATGATATACTCCGTCGGTTTGAGACGGTGTTTCGGGACGTTCCTGAGGGCATGTGGATCCGAATCCAGGACGAGGAGTTCCTGGAGCAGTGTATCGGGTTACCGCCACCATGGCGGTCCATCATGCGACGAGCAGCTGTGCTTTCCGCCATGACTAGTGGACGCCTGCCACCGGGGCAGGAGGGTCCTGCAGGTGCGCCACCACCACCGCCTGGGGCAGGTAGGGGTGGGCCACCACCTCCTCCTGAGGGAGGGGAAGCTGGGGGTGCGATAGAGGCCCCCTGATTGTATTGTATATTATTTTTGATAGGCTGGTGAGCCGATTTTTGTACCATGATGTGGCATGAGCCTGTGGGCCAATGTATTTTTGTGTAT
>ML794223.1:493788-512277 GCA_009831015.1 Picea engelmannii | reverse complement strand
CCCACCATGAGGATTGAGCTCGGATTTGGTGTCAAATCGACTTGGGAGCTGATCCATTAGTGGTTGGGAGGCCGACCAATTTCAATAAATGCGCCGTTTAGCAGGCGCGCGGGTTTTTCGCCCAACAGCCGCGCCTTGTGCACCTATGCGCGCTTTGTACAGTTCTGTTATGCGCATACGCGCGTGCACCCAGATGATGTAAAGCGCCTTTCAAATTTTTTGGTCATTTGTATAGTTTTTTGACCCTTTTGCAATGCCGAGGAATTAATCTTGTGCCATGAATGACTCCAGTCCTGTTTTGACGATGCAGATTTCTTGTCGCCCTGTGCGGACAAAATTTCAGTGATAACACAAACAAATCCACACAATGCATAATACACCAATATTTACATGGAAACCCAATGCGGGATAAAGCCACATAATGCATTTCTTATATGTCAATAATTACATTCAAGGAAGCACCAACTTCCAATTCTCCAGCTCCAACTGGAAGTAGGCTCCAACCCCCTAGTTTTTCAGGCTCCAACCTGAAGGAGGCTACAACCCCATGGGTTCTCCGGATACCCAGAAGGTGGCTACAACCAACTAGTTCTTAGGCTCCAACTTGAAGGAAGCTCCAACTCCTTGATTCTCCAACACCAACCAGAAAGAAGCTACAACCCCCTTTCCTTGCCCCGTCCAACTGCCATGAAATATAAGTGTAAAATGATGAAACCACTTCCACACTGTCCCTGTGATATATACCACTGTAAACCTGTACCAATATGTTCCAACAACCTGTAACCAACCTGTACTGATAGTCTATAAGAAATCATGTACCAGAAGTCCATCTGTACCAACAAATACCACAAGTACATGACATGTCTATGCTACAACTTGCATATGTACACGACATATCTATACTGCATCCTACATTTGTACGCGACATGTATATAATGTAGCCTATGTACACCTTCATAAAGCTAGGGTTTTCACCTTTCTGAACCTTAGACTCTTTGCTGCCTCTGTCACATAATCCTGTAACCTATCACTATGTCCAATCTGTAGCTGTTCCTTATACATAAATCATCATACATATCCCTTAACCAAGTGCATCTATGTCTCTCTAGTCATGTTCCATACATTGTATACAATCATGATCAAGTGTAATAACCCTCACATGGACTAGACATCAAACCCTCATTGATATGCAGTCTCACACTACACAAACAACTTCACAACTAAAAATCCTCAACCATGTACCAAAAAACAAGATATGCCTCAACACTCAAACCAACAAGGTGTACCAATGATAACTACCAGACATACCAACACTGTATTTCTATAGATCTATCTTATACAACAAGTGCCATACAACCAATAGCCTCTCTAGAGAAAATCCTCAAACTCCCATAACCATATCCCATGGAGATAACAATATCCAAGTTCACATAAGAATATGACATACCTTTTGAACATGTAGATAGATTTGTTGTACCTGACCACTGTTGACCTTCCCTAGAGATTTATTTCAGACTCTAGAGACCCAACATCTTCATCTACACAAGATTTCATGGATTTTCCCAACTGTACGTGACTTGCTCTTCTTCAGCATGCGTATGTATGCACCATGTTCTCCTCCAACCTATGTATGTATGTTCCTTCCTCCACTACATCCCGCGTACACCTCAAAAACTAGGTTTTTTTTAGTAATTCTACAACTCTGAAACTTTCTCCTTCAACCCTCCTTTACTACCTCAGACTTGCATAACTTGATGTATCAATGTGTACTTGCAATAGACCTTTCAAAAAATATATATTCAATGATATTCAATAGGTAGGTTAGGTGCTAGTGGGAGTTCCTTTCTCTCTTATTTATACTCTCCAAGTAGCTTCCTCAAGGGATTATAATCTAACTAAGTTTACCCAACTTCCTTATTTTAGGGCTAACCCACTTTTAACCACTTGTCCACTTACAACCACTTAATCCACACATAATAATATCTCCACTTCTAGTTGCAACTAACTTTATTATTTAATTAATTTCTTTTGCAACAACTTTGATTTATCCATAAATAGTAAACCCACCACTTCTTGTTGCAACCGCTTTATTATTTGAATAATTTCTCTTTGCTACCACTTTGACTACTTTATTATTTAAATAATTTATCTTTACTCACAACTTCTTGTTGCAACTAAATTTACTATAATTAGTCAATTCATAACTTCTTTTCTCTTAACTAACTTCTTGTTGCAACCACTTTATTATTTAATTTATTTCTTGGTCAACCACTTTGACTATTCAATCTTCTTATCAAAACTACTTTACCATAATTACCAAACTCACAACTTCTTGTTGCAAATAATTTATTTTTAATTATTTTCTTAATGTAACAACTATACCCATGATTAACTCTTAGTTACCGTCAATTTGACCAATACACTTCTTCTAGGATATTCTAGAATAATTGACTTATTTGACCTTCTAGGGGCTTCTAGATAACTCATGAGGGTTCAACAACTTCACATGGCCATAACTCTCTAACTGTGAGGATTTATGTGACATTCCACATATCATCGAAAATGGCATGACATGTACTATTCATATAGAATTGTATTACCCGCAAATACATTGATATTCATACCTTTATACCTCAACCAATCTTGATTCCTTTAACCATACTTTTGGGGCTACCAGAATGTGATACTGGACATACTCAAAGGGTTGACATCAATCTACAACATCACTCTCCAAGGGTTGACATCAGTGATAAACAATTATCCAACTACCCATATAGAATAGTCTTACCTGCAAATAAACTGATCTTCATAACTTTATACCTCAACCAATCTTGAGTCCTTTAACCATACTATTAGGGCTACCATAATGTGCTACCAGACATACTCAAGGGTTGACATCAATATCTAAGGGTTGACATCAATCTACAATATCACTCTCCAAGGGTTGACATCAATCTACAACATCACTCTCCAAGGGTTGACATCAATAACAACCAACTATCCAACTGTCCATCAATCTAGACCAACTGTCTGACAATCTCCCCCTTTGGCATTAATGGTGATCCAGATTATTTTCGGCACGAAATGAGAGCAGAGATATAATAAATAAATGCACAGAGATATCGTAGATATCCAATAATATAACATAAATGTATCAGAGATGCAACCATAAACACAAATATACAGTAATACACGATTTTTTTTAATGAAAGAAATGTACAAAGACTGTAAAAATACAGAGTGAAAGACTCGCTAGAATGGTGGTAGCTTGTCTCTGAGAAGAGATGTGACAGCTACTTGCATTCGCAAGAAGATGATTACAATGAAGCTCAGAAGGAATTTTTACAATAAGAAGGAATGCCCAAAACCCTAGACATCCAAAAACCTAACCCTATGAGATGAAGCGCCAAAAGTCATGTGGGCCCCGTTTGGGTAAGTTAGTACATCAACTTCTTGGGGTCGTAACTTTTGCATACGATCTCCGTTTTAGGAGTATGATAGCCCGTTGGAAATGCATTGTCGAGGAGATTCATTTTAGGTGCAATATTGAAGGAACTTTCATATTGCAAATCTGTTTTCCCAAAAAACATCGTTTAGGGCCTCAGAATGGCCCCGAAAGTTAAAACCTGCTAAAAATAGTAAATTACCAAAATTGCCAGAAAACTGTTTTGAGCCAGTTGGAAAAGGTGGGTGGCCATTGATATCCACCTAGATCAATCCTCCCTCCTTAGGAAGAAATGGTCTCCATTGCGTTGAGTTCCCGGGGGAGAGGAAAAAGCGTTTGCTGAATCTGCATCTTGGTGAGCTGCTTGCCTTGCTCGAGACATCGCGCTGCTCAGTTTGTGGAAGTCTGTCATGAACCTATTGAGGCTGAGGCTGTTCAAAAAGTCTAGATACATAGGAGGATGGTGTGCAAAAGGAATCTTTGTGCTTTGCTGCAACCTTGTCGACCTGCTTTTGTTGGATAGAAGGTGCTTGGCGTGAGGCTGTAGTGGTTGCAATGTCCTTCTATTACCCTTTTGAATGGATTGTGAAGAAGATAAATTTTGTAGTATGAGATACTACCTTGCGACACTTTTTAGGTGGGACAATAGTCAGAACTATCTCTGGTATTCTGTAGAGATGACCCCCCAGAGAAGTAATGATACTGCAGGGTCAAGACTCATAAACAACATGGTGTCTCCACATATATGGCTGGCCCAAGAGAACATCAAATAAATCCAGTGGGGAAACATCACATAATACCTCATCCTTGAAGGGCTGGATGCCGTATGAAAATAAACACTGCTGGCTAACACGAAGATCTCGTCCTTGGCGAAGCCACTCGATGTTGTATAGCTGCGGGTGTGGTGTTATCGACAATCCCAACTATTTGACGACCTCTGTTGAGATGAGGTTATTTTGGCTTCCGCTATCAACAATAAAATGCAGCAGGGTCCCCTTCACCCACATCTGTGAATGAAAAATGCACTCCCCCTCTTCAGGATCTGTTGGTTTTTCTGGTTGAATTGTTGCGGTTGTGACAATAGCAGTGGGATCTGCATCGATGATCTGTCTTTTACCAGTATTTTTAGAATCAGATTCTGAATCAAGGTTTGGCTCCTTGTCTTTGATCTCGGCCACCAATGAATATTTTGAGCGACATTCATCGGTGTTGTGCCAGGGGATTTTTTGGAAATCGCACCATTTTTCGGTGTCCTTCTTTGTCTTCCCATGACCCTTCTTTTCCTGTGGCTTGGACTAGTTTTCGGGAGACTGTTTGTTAGGGCCGTCTTTGTCATACTTTGGTTGTTGTGGATTTGCAGACCCGAACTCCTGTTTGTTCTGGTGCTTAAATTTCTACTCGATTTTAACAACATATCGATAAGCAACACTGAGTGATGAGATGTACAGAAAATCCATTTCAGTTTGGATGTATCCGTGTAGAGCCCCACAGTATTTCAGAACCAAATGTCATTCAAATTATTTGATACCTAGCTTGGTGTGAAAGGTATGGAAGGTATTGGTGAACTTTGGAATTGCTTGGCCCATCTCTTTCCGCAGTGTGGTCCATCTCATGTACTAGTCCTCATAGTTGCCAACATGGTAATACTGTTCCTTTACCACATCCACAAAAAAATCCCAAGTGGGCTCGAGCCCATATATTCTAGACTCCTCTATGGAAATTTTCTCCCAGTAAGTTTCCCACCAATGTTTGACATGAGGGAAAGATTTAAGGAGTGCGAAGGTGATCTTTTCTCTGTCGAAAAAATTGTGAAAAGAGAAATAACCTTCTAGCAGATTTAACCATTTGTCTAGGGATTTTGCATCTATTTGTCCTTCAAATATAGAAATATCAAAATTAACTTGTACCTTAAAATGTGAGGTGCCTCCAAAGTGGCCGCTTGATGAAGATGCACTTTTTTCTATCCACAGGCGTTGAAGGATGTGGGAAAAATTCTCCATCATTTCGTCCCTTTGTCGCGTGAGAGCTTACTCAAGAAACAAACTAATAGGATCATCTGCTCCGTCGTTTTTATTTTCTTCCACCATGGAGGGTTTTTTGGGCGTGCGAGAGCAATTTTATTCCAGAGATACAAGCTCGAGACCCAACTTGATATACTCATACATCGTCGGGGACATGCACTGAAAAAAAAACGATCAAGAGCAGCCTACTCTGATACCATTGATCCAGATTATTTTCGGCACGAAATGAGAGCGGAGATATAATAAAGAAATGCATAGAGATATCACAGATATCCAATAATATAACATAAATGTATTAGATATGCAACCATAAACATAGATATACAGTAATACACGATTTCTATTAATGAAAGAAATGTACAAAGACTATAAAAATACAGAGTGAAAGACTCGCTAGAATGGTGGCAACTTATATCTGAGAAGAGATGTGACGGCTACTCACATTCACAAGAAGATGATTACAATGAGGCTCTGAAGGATGTTTTTACAATAATAAGGAATGACAAAAACCCTAGAAATCCAAAAACCTAACCCTATGAGATGAAGCGCCAAAAGTCATGTGGGCCCCATTTGGGTAAGTTAGTACATCAACTTCTCGGGGTCGTAACTTTTGCATACGATCTCTATTTTAGGCGTATGATAGACAGTTGGAAAGGTATATTCTAGGAGGTTCATTTTAGGAAAAATATTAAAGGAACTTACACATTTCAAACCTGTTTTTCCAAAAAACATCGTTTAGGGCCTCAGAATGGCCCCAGAAGTTAAAACTTGCTAAAAATAGTAAATTACCAAAATTGCCATAAAAATGTTTTGAGCTAGTTGGAAAAGGTGGGTGGCCACCGATATCCACCTGGATCAAATGGAAACACTTATTCATTACAAAACTCATGCTCATACTCCTCATCAATGTTTCTATCTCTCCCACTTTGAAATCAATGGCAAAGAGTATCTCTCCTTGGGGATGCTCCCCTTGTATTCATATATCTGATTACTTTCTCTCCCCCTTTGACAAGGATTACCTCCTCATGTCGATCTGATATTTTACTTTCTCTAACAAATCATGGTTAAGAAAATAACTCCCCCTATGGGTATGACTCCCCTTATCTTCTCTGCAATATACCGTGTAATCATTGTCAATAATATGCTATCATTGCAATCTTGTTTTGCTGCGGATGCTACTTTTCTACCCGAACATTGAAAAAATGCTCAACAATACTGCATCAAGAATACCATGATCTGCTATTCTTTTGATGATTCTTGGACCTGTCTATGCATCATACATGCATCAAACTTTATTGACATATATGAAAAGCATTCAAATATTCCTGTGTCATTATCATCCATTATGATAATGTTCCTTTATCTTTGAACTGCTTTTTGAACCAATCTATGAATACATATCTTTCCATACTGTCAAAGACTGTGCTACTAAACTATCCACAATGTTGACCCATCTATCTCAACTACTGCATAGAATCCCCCTGTCTAATATTCATATTACCTGGGAGTCTCCAAGATAAATGGATCAAAACTATACCCGCTTTGATGCAGAGTCATCTTCCTCTTCGTTGGTATATACTCTTTCCTTTCATTCTCTTTTTGAATTTTGTCATCATCCTAAGTTTTGACGTCTTCTTCATCCTCCACTTGAATTCCAACACTTTCCTCTTTGCCTGTAAAGTCATTGTGTTCTTCTGCTGCTGCAAATCATGAAAGTATGATTCCTTGGACATATTCTTCATTTACGTACTCTTGTTTTTTACTTCTTCTACAAACCTTCTTATGTCTCACATCAACATTTTCTTTCATGGGAGGCCTTATCATGCTTTTGCAATTTCGAGTTGTGTGTCCATAGTTGTGGCATTTGTAACATTCAATATTTTGTGGGGCCACATTTCCTGATAAACCTTGCAATATACAACCTTATATCCAAAATTAGTACAATAATAACAATGACCATAAAATAAATTTACATACCTAGGAGTGAATGATTTTCCTTGTGGTACAGTCCTTCTTTAATTCTACTATGGCTTATCAAGATCTTCTCTTTGGTTTTTTCTTTCATAATGATTGAATCTTCCTTGTTGCTTGAATGTAGAGGGTCTTATGTATTCATTTATTTGTGATTTCTGTTGACCATGATTCCTTCCTTTGAGAACTTTTGCATAACCCTTTTGTTTTGTTGATTTCGTCATGGAGCTTGAACCTTTCTCAATTTGCATTTGGTTGTATCCTATTCTATACCTTTCATAGTATGGCCTTTGATTTTTGATGATCTTATCCAATGTCTTGGTGCTATCTTGATGTCATGTCCTTCTTCTGAAGATATTTTATTAGAGTGTCTGCTTCTGCTTCCAACCTTTCAATCATCTTCTCCTTCTCTACTAATTGAATTCTGAGTATTTATTTAATCTTTCTGTCCTCTTCTACTTGGAATTTCAACTTCGTAATTACCTTGATGAATTCCCCTGAGTTGAGATTCTGAGTTCCATTTAGTTCTTTCTTGAGTAACTTGTTTTTATTTCTTTCTTTCCTTAGTTCCTCTAAGACACTAATTACTTCTTCTCTGAGATCGACTTCGCCTTCTTCTTTTGAGTTGTCAGAGTTTATTGTTTTACTTTCCTTAGCCACAAATAGTACCTTTTCCGAATCATTGTTGATTTCACCATATTCAATAGATGAGGAATTATCTTTTCTTGAGTATAGATTTTTCTTGAAGGATTTATTTTTGTTTTTCCAGTTTCCCTTTTGATACCTCTTTTCATTCTTGGGCTCTTCCTCTTCATCACTATCTGAATTTCTAGAATAAGGACACTGATTTACAAAATGACCAATTTTACCGCAATTAAAACATTTGAATGAAATCTTACCTTTATATTTACCTGTTCCCTTTTGCAAATTTCTTACGAAGTTTTCCATTTCTTCATCTTCTTCTGAATCATCGCTGAAACTAGATTATGACTTTGGATTTGATTTCTCTTTTTCTTGCCTTCTTGGATTCTTTGAATGCTTCTTCCTTTGTAACTGGATTTTCCTAGTTTGTTCTCATTTCATAGATTGTGAATATTCCATGTAGCTTATCCATGCTTATCAAATCCAGATCTATTCTTTCTTCTAGTGCTGAGATATTAAGATCAAATCTCATTGGAAGAGATCTTAGTACTTTTTGAACAATTATAGATTCATCAACTTCTTCTCCCAATCCTTTAATTGCATTCATGGTTTCATCAACTTGTAAAAAGTAAGTTGTAATATTTTCATCTTTCTTCATTTTCAGTTGTTCAAATTGGCCTTTGTAAGTTTGAAGCTTTGCTTTCTTTACTTTGGTGTCTCCTTCATAAACATTCTAATTTTTGTCCCATATCTCCTTTGTGGAGTCGCAATGCATAACTTTGACATATACTGAATCAACCAAACCATTAAGGATGTAATTTTTGGCTTTTGAATTATTTTCTTCAAGTTGCTTTCCATTTTTATCTATTGGAGGAACAATTGGTTCTTTGTATCCATCTACCACTAATCGCTAAACATCAAATCCATATGATTGTACACATGTTTTTCATCCCTTTTCTCCATAATTCATAGTTCTAACCATCAAAATGTGGTATTCCATTTTTATACATACCATTTCTCTCCATGATCTAACTTCCAATGGTTAAACTGTTTCATGAAGGAATCTTGATCTGATACCAATTNGGGGGGGGGGGGAGGGTGAATCAGTAATGAACAATTATACCACTTATTAATCCTTTAAACCAAAATGTATATTCATTTTGCTTATTCAACCATGTTCATCTATTCATCATCAATATATTACTGTATCATAAACATTAACATCTATCAGTGCATAATAAACAATAACAAACACATCCACACAATGCATAGTACACCAATATTTATGTGGGAACTCAATGTGGGAGAAAACCAAAGAATTATTTTCTTATATGTCAAGAATTACATTCAAGGAAGCACCAACTTCCAATTCCCCAACTCCAACGAGAAGGAGGCTCCAACCTGAAGGAGGATGCAACCCCCTGGGTTCTCCGACTACAACCGAAAGGTGGCTACAACCACCTAGTTCTCATGATCCAACCTGAAGGAAGCTCCAACTCCTCGATTCTCCGACACCAAACGGAAGGAGGATGCAACCCCCTTTCCTTGCCCTGTCCAACCGCCCTAAAATATAAGTGTCAAAAGATGAAATCACTGCCACACTGTCCCTATGAGATATACCATTGTAAACCTGTACGAATATGTGCCAACAACCTGTAACCAACCTGTACCAATATACAATAATCAATCATGTGCCAATAAATACCACAAGTACGTGACCTGTTTATGATGCAGATCGTGTATGTACACGACCTGTCTATACTGCAACTTGCGTATGTACATGGCCTGTCTATAATGCAACCTATGTACACCTTCAAAAATATAGGGTTTTCACCTTTCTGAACCTTAGAATCTTTGCTGCCTCTGTCACATCAACATGTAACCTGTCACTATGTCTAATTTGTAGTTGTGCCTTATACATACATCATCATACATATCCCTTAACCAAGTGCATATATGTCTCTCTAGTCATGTGACATACATGTGTATACAATCATGATCAAGTGTAACAAACCTCACATGGACTAGACATCAAACCCTCACTGATATGCAGTCTCACACTACATAAAAAAATTCACAACCATTTCACAACAAAAAATACTCAACCATGTACCACAAAACAAGATACGCCTCAACACTCAAACCAACACAGTGTACCAATGATAACTACCAGACATACCAACACTATATTTCTATAGATATAGCTCATACAATAAGTGCCATACAACAAATAGCCTCTCTAGAGAAAATACTCAAACTCCCATAACCATATTTCATGGAGACAACAATATCCAAATGCACATAATAATATGACATAACTTTTGAATATGTAGATAGATCTGTTGTACCTGATCACTATAGAGCTTCATGGGAGCTTTCTTTCAAACTCTAGAGACCTAGCATATTCATCTACTCAAGCTTTCATGGATTTTCCCAATTGTACGCGACCTGCTCTTCTTTAGCCTACGTATGTATGTGGCCTATTCTCCTCTGGCCTACGTATGTACACACCTTCCTCCATTGCATCCCACATACACCTCAAAATTAGTTTTTTTTTTAGTAATTCTGCAACTTCAAAACTTTCGTCGTCAACCCTCCTTTACTACCTCAAACTTGCGTAACTTTATGTATCAATGTGTACCTACAATAGAATTTTCAAAAAATAGATATTCAATGATATTCAATAGGTAGGGTAAGTGCTAATGGGAGTTCCTTTCTCTCTTATTTATACTCTCCAAGTAGCTTCCTCAAGGGGTTATCTTGACTTTACCCAACTTCCTTCTTTTTGGGCTAACCCACTTCTAACCACTTGTCCAATTACAACCACTTAATCTAGAAATAGTAATATCTCCACTTCTAGTTGCAACTAACTTTATTATTTAATTAATTTCCTTTGCAACCACTTTGACTTATCCATAAATAGTAAACTTGCCACTTCTTGTTGCAACCACTTTATTATTTAAATTATTTCTCTTTGTAACCACTTTGGCTACTTTATTATTTAAATAATTTCTCTTTACTCACAACTTCTTGTTGCAGCTAACTTTTCTATAATTAGTCAATTCATAACTTCTTTTCCCTTAACTAACTTCTTGTTGAAACCACTTTATTATTTTATTTATTTCTCGGTCAACCACTTTGACTATTCAATCTTCTCATCACAACTACTTTACAATAATTACCAAACTCACAACTTCTTGTTGGAACTAATTTATTTTTAATTATTTTCTTAATGCAACAACTATACCCATGATTAACTCCTAGTTACCATCAATTTGACTAGTACACTTCTTATAGGAGATTCTAGAATAATTGACTTCTTTGACCTTCTAGGGGCTTCTATATAATTCATGAGGTTTCACCAACTTCACATGGTCATACCTCTCTAACCGTGAGGAGTTATGTGACGTTCCACACATCATAGGAAATGTTATGACTTGTACTATCCATATAGAATAGTCTTACCTGCAAATGCAATAATATTTATACATTTATACCTCAACCAATATTGAGTCCTTTAACCATACTATTTGGGATACCAGAATGTGCTACCAGACATACTCAAGGGTTGACATCAATCTCTAAGAGTTGAGATCAATCTACAACATCACTCTCCAAGGGTTGACTTTAATGAAAACCAATTATCCAATTGTCCATCTATAATAGTCTTATCTACACATACATTGATCTTCATACCTTTATACCTCAACCAATATTGAGTCCTTTAATCATACTGTTGGGGCTACTAGAATGTGCTACCCGACATACTCAAAGGTTGACAACAATCTATAAGGGTTGACATCAATCTACAACATCACTCTCTAAGGGTTGACATCAATGACAACCAACTATCCAACTGTCCATCAATCTAGACCAATTGTTTGACATGAAACACTTTTGTCGTACTTCCTCAATCCAATCTGGAATAGGTAAGGATAAGGTAAAAAGGGACCCATCCTCCTCATGTTGTCTTGAAAATGCATCCACCACAATATTGTCTTTTCCCTTTTTATATATGATTTCATAATCACAACCCAAGATTTTGGTCAACAACTTCTATGTTATGGGGAGGATAACCTATATTCTAAAAAATACTTCAGACTATGGTGATTTGTTTTGATTTTAAAACAATGTCCCAAAATATATGGCCGCCATGTGTGCACAACATGGAGAATGCCCATCATTTATTTTTCATACGTAGATCTTCCCAAATTATGAACACTAAATTGTTAGCTAGTAAAGGCTAGAGGTTGACCATCTTGTGTGAGTACTACACCAATACCAGTGTCGAAAGCATCTGATTCAACCATAAAGGTTTTAATGAAGTTAGGAGCGACTAATATTGGAGTAGTGCACATGCACCACTTAAATATGTGAAGGCCTTCTTGAGGATAGGTGTTCAATGAAATGCATTCTTCTTAAGAAGGTCAATCAAGGGCTTAACAATTTTTCCATAATGGTGGAGAAATTTCTTGTAATATTCCGTGAGACCGAGGAAACCCCGTAGGCTCTTTAAGGTTGTGGGTCGCAACCAATCCTACATAGCTTTTATTTTTTTGGAGTCCAATCTTACCCCTTCTCAACCTACAATGTGTCCCAAGTATTTCACTTCGTTGGCCCCAAAGGAACATTTTGTCTTTTTGACAAACAATTGCTGGTCCTGTAGAAAGTGCATGACTTTGTCCACATGGAGAAGGTGGGCATCCTAAGTGCAGCTGTAGATGAGGATGTCATCAAAGAAAACCATGACAAACTTCTGAAGGTAAGGTTTCAATATTATATTCATGAGACTTTGGAAGGTGGATAATGCACTACAAAGGCCAAAAGGCATGACCAAGAATTCATAATCTCCTTCATGAGTTCTAAAAGCGGTCTTTGTAGTATTCTAGATATAAAATAGTATGCAGAAAATAAATATTTTAGCATATAAATGGCAGAGAAAAAATGATATAACCAAAACAATATCAAAATAATACCATAATAACACCAGAAAGAGAACCTTGATTAATGATAGCAATGTTCACTTGCCTATTCAAGGGGGAAACCTCCAACAGAGTAAAGATCTATTACAATAATATCCAAGACTATATTTCTCATACCCTCTACTCTTATTTATACTACATCTGTTTGTCAAAAATTACAATCTAGAGGAAGATCCTTCTAGAAGTGAAAGATTCTATTAGGTCTTCTTACATTTGACGTATTCTTCCTTATTGCTAGGCCTTATTAATGTTGTCCTTTATTACATGGAATTATATTATTCTACCTATGTAAGGGGTTAGGGAGGTTAGGTACCTAACATTCCCTCCTCCTTGAATAAAAAACTTGTCCCCAAGGCTTAAGATGAGGAAATTATTGTAGAATGGTGATCGACTCCCAGGTGGCATCTTCTGGAGTTGTATATTTCCATTGGAATAACACTTCCTCAATGGTGCACTGACGGAGACGACACTCTCGCTGGGCCAAGAGTTCTTGTGGATACAACCATATGGAACCTTCTTCATCCAACTCAAGGAGACTAGTTTGAGTTTGGCACTTAGTTCCAATCACCTTCTTTAAGAAGGAAAAACGAAAAACGTGATGAAGCTTCAACTTACTAGATAGAGCTAACTGATAGGCCACCGATCCCACACAATTGAGCACTGTATAAGGACCATAAAATTTGGGCACAAGTTTATGACAATGTTCATCTTTGAGTGAAGTCTGCTTATAAGGTTGTAGTCGAAGAAACACCTAATCCCCTTCACAAAATGTCGTTCTGAACGACCTTGATCTACTTGTTGATTCATGCAATTCTAAGCCATGACCAAATTGTCTTTGAGGGCACGAATAATAGCCTCTCAGAATGTAATATTTTTTTCAACCTCCTAAACCTTCGAGACCCCTGACATATATAAGAGAAATGATGGGGGATTTTGGCCATAGACTACTTCAAAAGGAGTCATGAGAGTAGTTGTATGGTAATATGTGTTTTACCACCATTCAACTAGGGGTAACCATTGAGCCCACCGGTTTTTCCTCTCAGATGCAAAACACCTCAAATATGTTTCCAAACACTTGTTGATAACTTCAGTTTGGCCATCCTTCTGGGAGTGATAGGTAGTGTTGAGATGCAATTGGGTGCCCTATAGCTTGAAAAATTCTTGCCAAAAATTGCTGGTGAATGTGAGGTCTTTGTTAGAGACAATAGAATTAGGAATGCCATGAAGCTTGAAGATATTATCCATGAATGTTTAAGCCATGTGGCGGCTATGATTGGGTGTTTAAGAGCACAAAAATGAGTATATTTGCAGAGACAATCTATGACTACCATGATTACTGACTTATTTCCCGATTTAGGTAAGCCTATAATGAAATCCATATAAATGTATTTTCAAATAGCAGGCGGAATCAAAAGAATTTGGAGTGTGCCTAAAGTTTTGATAGTTTCTCCCTTGTTGTGTTGACATACCTCACATTCAACCACAAAGGTGCAGACACCTGTTTCATACCAGCTAAAAAAAAAAAACTCTTGGCCCATTCATAGGTTTTGGTAAACCCTGAATGCCTGAATGTGGGTGAGTCATGAAGTTTAGAAAGAATTGTGGATTTAAGTTGTGATTTCTTGAATAAATACAAATGAACTTTGTAGCGAAGCTCTTCATTGTGACGAGAGTACCCTATATAAACTGAAGAATTGTGTTGCAATTGGTGGAGCAGGCTAGAAATTTTGAGGTCTTGCAACCATTCTTGACGAATAACTTGGAGCCAATCTGGTACAATGAAGGAGAGGGAGAAAAGGGACCCGTCTTCTTCATATTCTTGGGAAAGACCATCAACCACTACATTTTCCTTTCCCTTCTTGTAAATGATCTCATAATCATATCCAAATAGCTTGGTCACCCATTTTTGCTATGTCGGGGATGAAATTTGTTGTTCTAGGAAATACTTGAGACTCTGATGATCAATTTTAATTTGGAATTGATGACCTAATAAATAAGGACACCATATATCCACATCATGAAAAATAGCTAACGTTTCCTTTTCACAAATGGATTCACACAAATGTCACTCTAAAAGCTGTTTTCTAATGAAGGCCAAAGGCCTTCCATCTTGCATGAGGACGATTCCAATTCCTTTCCCAAAATATTCACATTCCAATATGAATGTCTTTGTGAAGTCTGGAAGTGATAGGACATGGGTCGAGCACATAGAATATTTTAAGGTTTGGAAGGCATGATCCGCAACTGAAGTCCAAGTGAAAGCATTATTTTTAAGGAGAGAAGTGAGAGGAGATGCAATTTTTCCATAATTCTGAACAAACTTCTTATAATATCCCGTTAAACCGAAAAAAACATGCAAGATCTTAAGAGTTTTAGGGAGAGGCCAATCCTGCATCGATTCAATTTTCTTAGGATCCACTCAGACACCATCCTTTCCGACAATATTACCCAAGTATTCCACTTATGAGGTACCAAAGGAACATTTAGATTGTTTGAGGAAAAGTTGGTGCTTAGGGAGTAGATGGACAACTTGATTCACATGTGAGATATGGGATGGCCAAGTTTTACTATAGATGAGAATATCATCAAAGAAAAATAAGAAAAATTGATGAAGAAAAGGACAGAAGAAATGATTCATAAGACTTTGGAAAGTGGAAGGAGCATTACACAATCCAAAGGGAATTACCAAGAATTAATAATGACCCTCATGAGTGTGAAATGCAGTCTTGAGAATGTCTTCTTCTTTCATACGGATCCGGTGGTAGCCAGAACCTAGATCCAATTTGGGGACATACTGAGCACCACTCAATTCATGCAAGAGGTCATCAATGACATGAATGTGGAATTTGTCTTTGATGGTGAGTTTGTTGAGGGAATGGAAATCATGACACATGTTCCAAGTACCTTCTTTCTTGAGTACCATGACCACAGGGGAAGAATAGGGGCTAGTACTGGGACGTATAACACCTGCTTCTAGCAATTCATGAACAATTTTCTCAATTTAATTCTTCTGGGAAAAGGGATGATGATAAGGACAAACATTGGGAGGAAGACTACCCAGGATGAGAGGGATGGAATGATCATGGACTCCACAGAAAGGGGGAAGTTCTTTGGGAGTGGTAAAAACAACTTGGTGGCGGGAGAGGATATATTGTAGGTCGGGATGCACAAAATGTGTCTCAACAACATGAATGGAGTGGAGTTGGGCTATAATTCCCGAATAACATTTTTTGAGGAGATTTTCCATGCGATGGGAACTGACTTGTGCAAGATTAGTTGCAGGCTAGGAGGAACTTTAGTATAGGCTTGATTGGTGTAATGGATGATGTTAAATTGAGAAATCACACCATGTCGACCTTTCTTCAAAATTTTTTCCATCCTGTGAGAGCTGATGATTTCAGGGGAACCAACTTGGAGGCTTTGAAGGGTATAGGTGTGATCCTCTTGGGTGAAAATCATATATAAATATTGATAATACATTGTAATCGCTCCCAGGGTATGAAGCCATTCCACACACAATATAATATCGCAACCACCCATGGCAATAGAGAACATGTGGGTTTTCAGATGATAATCACCCATTTGGAGTTTGAAATTCTCATAATGTCCCCCACACTTCATTGTACCACCATTAGCGATGAGGATTTGAAAATTAGAAATTGGGAGGACAAAGCAATGGATCTCCTCATCGAGCCTGCGGTGAATAAAATTATGGGTGCTACCACTATCAGTCAACACCACGACTGGTCTATGTTTGATGTAGCCATTTATCTTCAATGTATGTGGGGATGAAATACCCAAGAGGGAATGAAGAGATATGAAAGGCTCGTATGGTTCCAAATGGTGTGCAACTGAATCTTCAGGGTGGAAATTTGGGTGTGCGTCCTCTTGGTCAAGAACCTCAACTGATTGTATGTATTCATAGGAAGTTGATCCAGATTATTTTCGGCACGAAATGAGAGTGGAGATATAATAAATAAATTCACAGAGATATCGCAGATATTCAATAATATAACATAAATGTATAAGAGATGCAATCATAAACACAGATATATAGTAATACATGATTTCTATTAATGAAAGAAATGTATAGAGACTGTAAAAATACAGAGTGAAAGACTCGCTAGAATGGTGACAACTTATCTCTGAGAAGAGATGTGATGGCTACTCGCATTCACAAGAAGATGATTACAATGAGGGTCTGAAGTTATTTTTACAATAAACAGGAATGCCAAAAAACCTAGACATCCAAAAACCTAACCCTAGGAGATGAAGCGCCAAAAGTCATGTGGGCCCCGTTTGAGTAAGTTAGTACATTAACTTCTTGGGGTCGTAATGTTTGCATACGATCTCCGTTTTAGGCGTATGATAGCCCATTGGAAAGGTATCATCAAGGAGATTAATTTTTGGGCCTCAGTCATGCCCTCAACTATCACTAAGTTGGGTCGATCCCGAAAAACCTTCATTTAGGCCCTCAAAATGGCCCCGGAAGTTAAAAACTGCTAAAAATAGTAGATTGCCAAAATTGCTTGAAAACTGTTTTGAGCTAGTCGGACAAGGTGGGTGGCCAATGATATCCACCTGGATTAGAAGTGGAAGATGATGCATCAATATGGAATAATTTTTTTCTCGACATTTATGTCCCAGTGAATACTTTTCATCACAGTATAAAAAAAGTCCTTGCTTTCGATGTTCTGTCATTTTCGTTGGCGTTACCTTTTGGACCTTCAAGGTTTGTTTCAGAGATGGGTTAGCCCCTAGGAGATGATGGTTGGTGAATGAAGTATACATGGGTGGGGCCTTAATAATGGTCTCTCCTTCCAATGCTAATTGGTATACCTTCAACCAATTAGTAGGATGATGCATGCTCACATGAGCCCTGATGGCATCCTTTAGGCTACCAAGAAAACATTTAATATAAAATTCATCATATATGCCCTCCATTTTGATATCCAACTGTTTGAACACCATGATGAAGTTTGATACTGATTCAACTTGCACACCTTAGTGAGCCTTCCCCAAAAATGAGATTCCTATCAAAACGGACACAAACTGCTTTGGTGAACATGTTCCAAGTGGGTAGTCCAGGATAACATTTATTATGCCACTACCACCACTTCCAACGTTCTTGATCCAGGTAAAAAACCCCTACATAGAGTTTGGTCTCATCATCTCGAATATCATGGATGTAGAAGTATTGTTCCATTTGAGAAACACACCCTCTTTGGTTGGATCCATCAAATTTATGCATGTCAACTTTGGGCACCTTATTCCAAGAGGGTGGAGAACCCCAAGGGGAGAGAGATGAATGAGTATAATAATAATGGGAAGACTGAGGGTCCTCGTTATTGGGATCAACATTCTTACCCTTGATGAGTTGTGTCAGCTCCTTGAGTTACTTTTCTAAGGTGTCTTGGAATTCTATTTG
>ML794223.1:472230-483320 GCA_009831015.1 Picea engelmannii | reverse complement strand
AAAGCCTAACTCTCTTGTCCTTAGATTTAGATTCTCCCGAGACTTAGCCTTGTTTCTGACTCCATAACACCCTAAGGCACTAGTCTATCTCTCCAACGTTGAGTTTATTGTGCCAAAACAACACTTTCAAACTTCTTAAATTTGAAACCCTAACTAACCCTAACGACTAATGAACCCTAGATTTATGATGACGTCATGCCTTGTTTGAACTCTAAGTTGATAGAAAACGTTGTGGCTAAGCCATCCAATGATAGACATTGATGTGTTGATAATTTTCATTGGCCTATTTGCAAAACGTTGAGCTCCTTGTCTACTGAACTAACCTTAAAGAAGGCTGACGTCACCTCTAGTGAGCTTGACGCAACAACCCTGTCATATATGAGCATTTGATGATATTTTATGCTAATTCAAAGATTGATTATATACATTGAATGTTATTTCATTTCCAGTGTTTATTGAGAAGTAATATTATAAAGCCATAGTCATTTTTTGCAATCATTGACTTCGTCAATAATTACTGCTATTTATGCTCACGTATATTAAATGTTGATAGTCATAAATCTATGAAGTGCTAACTACTATTTTCCTGCATTAGTTTTATTGTTGCCTTGTCTCGCAAATAGGTGCCTACTCTGTGGTTTATCTTCATCTTGACTATCTTCTTGGCGGTAATCTGTGAAAGGGAAAACTTACCTTGATCCTTTAATCAAAAACCTTTCAAAACCCTAGATTGCCAGGGACGTCTCCCTTGGGTTTAGCCACCCTAAATAGAAAGAGCCCCCCATCGAGGTGACAGTGGGTGGGGAAGCTCATGTTATGCCAGTTTTATCCTTACCTTTCAGCTATCTGATCTAGACTACAAACTGAGCAATAACAAGTCCAAGCCGATGGTGATGGATGCTGCTGCTACTGACATGACAATTCTGGCAAAGAAGAAGAAGGATGGGCCCTCCAGGGCCATGCTCAGGTCAATCCTTCTCTCGGTACTCCATGTCTAGGACCTATGGGCCTCGAGACATGATCTCCTAGTTATCCCTAGAAAACAGGGATAACATCTGGTTCCAACTCGGGGACATGTTCTCACCATAGAGCGCATGAGAACCTCAACATATCTGGCATAAACCTGCAGACTTGCTCACACTCGAAAAGATACATCAGCAACAAAGGTGGGGTGGTATTTCCACCCCACAAAATACAACATGTATACATATGAAATAAAACAATCAAATGCATATGAGGAAACAAACATGAAATGCAGATGGTATAATACACGGGAAATGCCTACTTACTCATACTTACCTATACTGTCATGTGTCTGGGGGGTAGTAACGCTTGATATGTAAAGCGTTTACTGGTAATTTCAGAATCTCTCCTTCCATTGTCTCCAGGTTGAAGGAATTTGTACCTGCACAACTCTCGATCTTGTAAGGGCCTCCCCATAGGCTGTCAATTTTTTTGTGCATGCCAAGCTTTTCTTTCCTTTTATCCCACAGCAGGACAAGATCTCCTTTGGCAAAACTTATTTCCTTGGCTTTGTGATCAAATTTTTTTTTTATCTTCTCTTGGTTCCTTGTCATTTGACCCAAGGCATTTCTTCGTGTTTCATCTAATTCTATCAGCTGATTTATTCTTCCTTGGATTGCCTCTGCATCTGTGTTGTATTGTTGCGCGAATCGGAGGATAGGAATTTGGAGGTTTACAGGAAGTTTTGCTTCAAGTCCATATACCAGCTCAAAAGGAGTTTTCCCCGTGGAAGTTTTCGTTGTTATTCGATCTGCCCATACTGCATACTTTATTTTACTATCCCATGATTTCTTATTCTCTCCGACAACCTTTTTTAGGATATTTATGAGGCTCTTGTTGGTTGACTCTGCTAACCCATTTCCTTGTGGGTAGTAGTTTGAGGAATGGGATAGGGTAATGCCATATTTGAAACAAAATTCTACCAGAGCGTAGGAGCTGAAAGCTTTGGCATTATCCGTAGTGATCTTGGAAGGGACGCCAAACCTGGTTATGATCCGATCTTCTAAGAAGTTCATGACAACCTCTTCGGTGGCCTTCTTTGTAGGAATTGATTCAACCCATCTAGTGAAATAATCTGTAGCTGTCAGGATCCACTAATATCCATTACTTGAATTATCTTTGAATTCACCAACAAAATCCAAGCCCCATTGTTGAAAGGGTGCCTCCACTACTACCGATTTCAAAGGCTGTGCTGGAAGTTTTGGTTTGCCGGTGAAGTATTGGCAAGGCTGGCAAGATCGAACGTGCTGATAAGCATCTGAAAAAAGTGTTGGACAATAATAACCAGCCCTCAAGATCTTATGGGCAGTAGTACGTGCAACAAAGTGTCCACCACAATGCCCAGAATGCAATTCCTCCAAGATCTTCTTTGCCTCGTCCTTGTTTACGCATCGAAGTATAATGCCATCAGGATTCTTCCACCCAAGTCCATCTTCAGTCAGGAAATACTTCATAGCCTTCAACCTCAAATCCCTCCTCTTGTAATCTACCATATGATTAGGGAAAGACAAGTTCTTTAGATAATAAACTATGTCGGAATACCACTCATCATGTTCTAGTTCACTGACTATTACATTCACCTGCTCATTCTCACCCATTTGTATGGCTTCTTGATTGCTTTCAGTCAACATTTGGGCCAGACCTTGTCCATTTATTATCTTGGTGGGTTTTATCTCTAATTCATACTCCTGCATTTTCGAAACCCACTTTCCTCGAGTACCCATACAATCTTGTTGTGATAAAACATCCTTCACGACCGGGTACGGGACATAAGCCTTGATTTTATTGTAACCGATGTAATTTCTGAAATGTTTGAGGGATTTAACCAAGGCATAGGCCTTCTTCTTTGTGATGGAGTAGTTCAATTCTGAATCTCTTAGGACTTTTCTCATAAAGGCTATGAGATGTTCATAGTTGTCATCATCCTTCTGCATCAATACACCTGCAATAGTATCCTGAGATGCAAATGAGAAAATTATGAAATCTCGTGAAAAATCAGGACTAATCAAGACGGGGGCTTGGGAGATGGCGTTCTTGATATCTTCAAAATATCTGTTAGTCTCATTTCCCCACCTGAAAGCAACATCCTTTTTCAGCAGAGCGCTTAATGGTTTTATCCTTTCAGCAAAGTTAGGCACAAATCTGCGGATGAAGTTGATTTTTCCAAGAAAAGATTGTAGGGCTTTCTTGTTGACTGGAGGGCAGTCATCTTTTATAGATTGGACTCTTTCAGGATCAATGGAGACTCCCCCTAGTGAGGCCATGTGTCCCAACAATTTTCCTTCATCAATCCCAAAAACAAACTTCTTAGGATTTAGTGAGATACCATACTTCCTACACCGTTCAAAAACAATCCTGAGGTGGGAGAGATGGTCTTTCCTATCCTTGGACACAACTGTGAGGTCATCTTGGTAAATTTCTATTATTTTTTGTATAAGGTCCCTGAAGGCAAAATCCATTTCTCTCTGAAAGGTGGCACCCACATTCATGAGGCCAAACAAAATTCTCAAGTACATAAAAGTTCCCTAGGGCGTAGTGAACGCAGTCTTGAGTTGATCCTCCCTTTTGAGTAAAACTTGGTTGTATCCCGAGAATCCATCTAGCATAGACATCATCCCTGCCCCTGTGAATCTTTGAAGCAGATGTTCCATGTTTGGGAGGGGATAATTATCCTTTAACGACAACTGGTTGAGGTTGCGGAAATCGACACACAGGCGGATATCACCATTTTTCTTCCGAACAACTACCAAGTTTGACATCGAAGAAGAATACCTGATTGGGGCTATGATACCAGCGTCAACCATATTTTGAAGTTCCTTTTGTATATGTCCAGCTAACTTCGGGTTGATATGCCTTAACTTCCGCCGGAATGGCTTGGCTCCTTCCACCAAGGGTATAGCATGTTGGATAACATCCCCTTTATAGGCCTTTAAGTCATCATAGTTCCAAGCAAAGGTGTTTCTGAACTCCCTAATGAGCTCCAATATTTCCTTCCTCTCTTTCTCGGTAGTCCCCTTTCCTATCTTGACCATTCTCGGATCCATCTTGGTACCAATATTTAATTCCAAGGCTTCCTCAACTTGCTTATTGGTTCTTTTTCCCTTGAAAATGTCATGCCTGTCAAAAAGGTTCTCTAGAGGAATACAACCCTTTGGTAAGGTATTGTTTTGCAGGTTGATGATTTCCAAGTCCATAGAATCAGCCAGGAAAGCAACTTGTGTATTTGTGAATTCTTTGCTAGTCTCCATAAATCTGATAATTTGATCGTCATCCTCGAAGACCTGCCAGTGCTCTAGATTGTCGGGGATAGAAGGTCTAAAAAGAACCTCCATTCTGCACAGATCATGAAGAGGTCCTTCGCATGGTTGCAAAGTGGAAGTTGAGATAGCCAGAGAATCAACTACATGGTTTTCTTCTCGAGGAACAACTTCAATTGATATCTTTCTGAAGGATTTTGAAAGAGTCTGAGCTACATCTCGATACCTTTTTAACTTCTCATTCTTAGTGGCAAATCTCATTAAAACTTGCGACACGATGAGGTCTGAGTCACCTTTCACTTCCAAGATTGTAACACCTTTGTCGATTTCCAGATTAAGTCCCATAATCAAAGCTTCATATTAAGCCACATTGTTAGTGCAACGAAATTCCAGCCTATATGAATGGTAGAAGACCTCACCTGATGGAGCTGCTAAAACTACTCCAACACCCGATCCAAAGCTTGAGTGTGAGCCATCGAATTCCAAGGTTCAGATTCCTTCTATTTCTTCAATTGTGTCCATATCCAACTTTCCTTTCTGAATGAACCAATCATTCAGACCACTATTGATGCATAAAACTTGATCATCTATCTCATCGGGGTTTTCAATTGGTGATCCAACAAAGGGCTCATTGTAGATGGTGTAAAATCCTCCTTCAGGATGAGGGATGATGGCTCTGGACTTCTCTTTGTGAATGCTTCCATTCAAGTGTTCAATAAGGTCATTGTGGAGGATAATCCCAAAATTTTTAATATCATTCACGACGACCACATTCATCAAGAAAGGAGCACTGGGACAGGAGTCAAAGGCCACCTCGAGATTGTTGATGATTCCTTTTGCAAAATTATCTTTGGTATTTTCTTGTGAGATTTTCAGGCCCAATTGTTGCATAACTTCTTCTGTCATTATATTAGTTTTGGCTCTTGGGTGCAGGAGACAGTTGTGGAGGAGAAAATCTCTGACTCGGAGGGAGACATAAAAGGGTTTGAACTCACAAGTTTTAGAAACAGGGTGTCCCACCTGATGAATAAAAAGAGAGAAGTCTTCAGGAAGACTTGGCTCAACGTTTTTGTGTGATGCATCCCCAACTTCATCCTCCGGATGGGCCCTCTTTAACGAAGGTTCTTGAGGAGAGATAACACTCTCATGAGAAAGGCTCCATTTCCTTTTGGCGGGAGATAATTCGATCTGGAGGATGTTGGAGGTTCAGGTTTTTCCATAGGTTCATTACCTGGATCCCATAAGTCGCAATTCAGGTTTCTTTGTTGAATATAGTCATCAAAATCAAGATTTATTTCAATTTGAAAGGCCATGTCTTGTTCTTATTCTAAAGTTGTTGGTGACCGATCCTTAAGGTTGAATTGCAAGGTTCCTTCTAAGGAGGACAAGAAGTGATCGATGATGGCTTGTTCTGAGCCCACCTTTGACCAAATATTCTTAAGGAAAAGGTTGAACCTATCACTGAAGTCTCTTATACTTTCACAAGGTCCTTTGCAAATGTTGAGATTGTTAGCACTCTGTAAATTTCCCAGAGGTTGACAAAGAAGGAATCCACAAAGGTAACTCTATCCAACCGCTTTTAAAGCTGGGATCTAGCCCTTCCAGCTTCAGAGAGGGATCTCTCTATATGATTTAGCTTTGTTTTTAAATTAGATATTAGCCTAGGTAAATGGGACAAGTAGGTTTTGTTGTAAAAGGGGTTTATAAGTTGGTTGAGATTGTCTACACATCCATTGGGCTATGGGGTCTGTGTTTAATCCACTATGAGATACCACCAGAAACGCTAAAGAAGAATTCCACAGGGCGAGATAATGTGCTCAACTGGATCTTTTAGTATTTAATTGATGGACAGAAGAAAAGACAGGAAAAATAACTTCCACTAACAAGCAGTTAAGAATTTCTTAATCAAATATATTAGAAGATAAACATTAAAACATTTAGAATCAGAAACAGGGTATCAAAGATAAATCCTGCAACATTACGCTATTCTTAAAGATTAGTTCCAGAAGACAAAATGATTACAGAGAAAGAAAACATTTAACTGAGAAAATTAACATCACCAGTGAACACACGCAAGAATCCTGTAAAAGTGCCTCCTCTTTATTAATGGCAGATCTTCTTCAAAAATGTTACAGTTTGATAGCGACAGAGTGTGTGAATCAACCACCGCCCAATACTTCGAGAGTTGAAGTATTTATAATTCAAATTACAAACGTTCCCTTCATAAATGATCAGGACATGCTCATTCTATTTTTAGTTTAACTGCTTTAACTAATTAAAAACTGTTCGATGACTCAGTACAACTGCATGCGGAATTTCTGGAGTAGGCCGTTGGTGAAGTGCCCTCACAACCACTTCTAACTGGACAGGTGACTAGATAATGACGGCTCATCTGCTAATCTAGTAGATCACACAGTTCTTCCCATCGGAGATGACTTGGCACTGTGACTTTAAGTAATCTCCGATGTACTTCATCCATGTCTGTATATTTGGAAAATGTAGGCTTAATGAGGAATACATGTCTAATCTCGTGTTGGATACCAATATCCCACTGCAGGGCATCCATGAATTCTTTTCCTGTGATGCTCCCTTGTACCCCTGCAAACTTAGAACTGTCCTTAGACACTTCATCTAATCTCTTCTTGTAATCAGGGAGTGTCATTAGCTTGTCATTAATGACCTTCAGACCAGGTAGGCCTTTCTTTGGGAGAGCATCAATCTTGTTGAAGAACTTCTGTACTCCCTGATCCATGACTTGAACTTTTTCCTCGAGATGAAGCATTAGACTTCTCTTGGTTAAAACCCTTTTTACCTCAAGTATAGTCTCTGTTCTGTCCTCAATTTTTAGTTCTTCAAGTTCCTCCCTGGTCTTGGAATTCAGGAACCTGATGATCTCATTTGCTTGTGCTGGCATGTCTCCCAGCTCTACTCTGATTTTCTCCACAGCCTCCTTGCTCCTCTGGAGCAACTCATTTTGTTCAAACATGATTTGAATCATGGGCTAGATTTCATTGATGGACTTGGTGATATCTGTCCATACAATCTCTTTGACCTCAGCCAAAGTTTTCCCTGCCATTGTCTGTTTTTGGAGCTGCTGTAACTCCTTCCTGATTTGCTCATTCACCTTCTTTTCTCTAGATAGGCTTGTCTGGAAAGAAGTTTTGAGATCTTGGAGGTTCTCTACTTCTTTCTTAAGCCTGCTGATTTCTGACTCTTGCAGGTTCATCCTCTCCATCAACTTGGCCAGGTCTGTTGTTCCTTCTGGTAGTGGCACGGATGTTGCAGATGGAATGACTGTCACTGTTGCTGTGCTCAGACCTGCAATTGGGATAGCACTCAATGGAATGCCTTCCATTGGCTTCGTCTGCTCTTTCTCCTTTAGCAGTCTCTCCATCTCAGCCTCCATCTCTTTTAGCTGAGCATTATGCTCCATGAGTAACTTCAACATCTCATCCTTTTCACCTTCCTTTTCTACTATCTCCTTGGCCTGTGAGTCCTCTGTGGGTGGGAGTTTCATATGTTTCCTTAAGGACATGATGTCAACATTTTTCTTTTTTATCATCTCTTCAGCAGCCTTGACGTTAGCCTGGTCATAACCAATTTTGAGGACCAGCTCCTCCAGCGTCTTGATCCCGTTGTCTTTCACGAAAGATGATATTTTCTCCAGCTTGAGTTGGGTCTGAGCGTTGCTTAAAGATACTTGAAACTTTGCTGCAGAAGCTGAAGCGTGAGCCAATGTGTGGAAAACCATCTCCCTTGTTTGTTTATGGAGATCCATCTGATCTGTTGGATGCACGTCTTTCGCCTGGAACTCGAAAGTGGCCCTTTTGTAATCTGATATCACCTTGGGATCCGATACCTGTGCTTGTAGATAAGCCATATGCATCCTACCCTTTTCTGTGTCAAATGCCGAAAGAAGCCTGTACTGAGCTGTGGAAGACTTCTTCCGAAACTGGGCATAAGTGCTGCTAGTGAGGGTCTGGTTCTTCTTCTTGATCAATTCATATTTCTCGAAAATGCCCAACTTGGGCCCAGTTTTGCTTGGTGGAGTATCCATGGGAGGATCTGTGGATTTCTTCGGTATTGCTGTTGTGATTGCTTAAGTTGGCTCGAACCGAAAGGTAGAGTGACTGGTTTGACCCCTATGGTAGTTACTGTGGCAGTCGGGACTTCTTATTCTATTGTCGCGCCAGACGTTGAAACTGTCTTTGGCCTCTTGGTGTGCATCTTGACTCCTCTGATGACACCTCTGTTACAGGAGGAGACGACTCCTGTCGGGGCCTCTTCTCCTTGGGGACCTGGGGTGTGGTAGTAGGTGGCACACTTGTCGAGGGCACCAGTTGTTCCACTTCAACTTGCTGTTCCACACCCACTTACTGTTCCATGTCCATCAAAGTATCAGGAATCCAAACTGTTTGATTTGCAAATTTCTCAATCTCTGGCTTGGACTCATGAGCATATGGGACATTCTTATTTTTCACTCTCATTTCCAAAATGATCCCGCATGGATCATAGTGCCAGGTGAAACTTGTGAAGAATTTCATCTCCTTTAACATTCTGTCCGCTTCCTCTCCTGCGCCTCGACTATTGCAGATGAAAGAACCAATCTTCCCCTTTATCCGCAATTGCTGCTTCTTCTTCAGGGAAACAAAGTGAATATCGTCTGAATTCATTATCTGCCTAATATATTATAATGCAAAAACTCTTACCGGTACATATCTCGGCAGCTTGTAGGGTGCCAATTCACACCCGAAAACTCTGATCTCATTGTGATTTTGATACAAGAACCAGTCTCTTGTCTTTGCATTGTCCGAGAGGTGTAGAATTCTCTGGACCTCTTCATTTATTCATGGCTTAGGCCTGCCGCTCAACATGCTTACCACTGGGTGATAGAACAGATCAATGAAAACCTTGAAGCTGTACTCTGTGGAGTTATGCTTCAAGAGAGAAGTCCATGCAGTGACTGGTTGGGGCCTTCCGTCTGCGTCCATCTTCTGCATGGAGAAACTGAATCTGTCAGCTTGAAAATAAACGAACATATATGCCAGTATATACGAATATCTGAACATCCCCTCTGTGCCAAAATTCACGAATTGTTCGTGAATATTATCGGCCAAGAAGGTGCTGTAGTCAAACTGCGTTGTGGGCTTTTCATCGTTTGAGAATATGGACAGAAAACCCAGGATGGGCTCGTCTACCCATTGGTCATAATAGTAACCAAGCAGGGCACACAGGGAAGAAATGATTTGATTTCCTTTGGTGGAAAACATGGAAGAAGGATAAGGGGGGTTGGTGGAAGGGAGTTGAGCAGAAGTGGGGAGAAAAAGCTCAAAAATCTGAGCTCTCTGAGGAAATGTCATTTTCTGAAATAACTCAGTGAGGATTTCTAAATTGAATGGGGACGCAGATTCGGCACGGGGTATTTGCATCATCTGGTCAATATCTTCGGGGGTGATGAAAAAGAGGACGTCTCTAGATGAAGAAACGATGGCTTTCTGGTCAGGGACGTAATGGGCTTGGCATTTGAGGGCGAATTCTGGGAAATGATGAATCTGGGGAAAGAGATACAGGGGCAAATTGGACTCCCAGAGTCCAATTTCGTCGCTCTGATCCAGGAACACCTCCCAGAACCATGAATGAAGATCTGAAAATTCGAAGTCGCAAATGGTATCTGCGATCAGTCGATATTTATCAACCAAGGGAATTTTGTCTAAGTCGACAGGAGGAGGAAGAAAAGGATTCTCTTCTCCTTCCGCTTGTCTTGGCTTTGACACCATCTCAACAATTGTACCTGCAATAAAACAATGTTAGTGGGGAATACTGACTGTAGGTGAAGGTGGCGGAAAAGCAATGGAGGCGTAAGAGTAAAATTTTCTGGTGCGAAGGACGAATAGTGCATGAAGAGGGAAAATGGTAGTTTTATTTAAAACTGGGTCGGTTGGACGCGGGAAAATGGTCAGCATGAAAATGGGTATATTATCCAGTTATTAATGGACAACGGGCCACTTGGGGGTGATATGGCAGGTGACGGTGGCCAAAACATACGGAGGGTTGACGTGGTTGCTCGGGATTGGTGGTGATGGGAAGTGAAAGTCACCATAAGGGGCTGATCATGAGTGGAAAATTAAAGGCCTGACAGCAGGGACTGACAACAGTTATGGGATGTGAAACGACCCCGAGAACAAGTGGACTCAGTGGAGGATGACGTCCATGAGTGACGAGCTATCAGGTAGCATGTGAGGGATGTGACTTGAGAACCAATAGACAGACGCCACGAATGACCAGGGGCCCGCCGAAGGGAAATATCTTTTTCGGACGCCCCCCCCCCCTTGGTTAAAGGAAGTACACCAAGGGGGGTCCGAAATTCATTTTGATCCATTGATCTGCGTGCTGGTTTCCTGGCCGCAGATCTTANGGGCCGTCTAGATGTGCGCCCAAGTTATTACCAATTCCGGACTCCCCCCTCCGTTAAAGGCAGAACGGGCGGGGGGGGGTCCGAAATCCAATGTGGGCCGTGGATTCACGTGTTTTTTTCTGGACCGTCCAGATCTGCGTAAATATTATCACCGATTCCGGACCCCCCCCCCCTTTGCTTAAAAACATAACACTAAGGGGGTTCCGGAATGTTCTGTGAGCCGTTGATCGAAGCGCCGTGATATGGACCGTGGGAAAGTGAATGTAACATAAATCATGAGCGGAGAAATATGAGCTTGGGGAAAAACTTAGGATAAAGCATTTTATGGGTTTTTCTTCAAATTTCAAAGAGATACCACCATGGGGTTTCGAACAAACTATTCTTAGGCATTTGGG
>ML794223.1:452811-466801 GCA_009831015.1 Picea engelmannii | reverse complement strand
GAAGATGCAAATACCAACAAGAAGGTTGAATAAAGAGCTACACATACAGTTGATGAGAAGTGGACCAGGATACCAGAAAGAAGGAATGATTACAAAAGAGATGAATATCCAAGAAGACCTCCTACCTTCAGGAATCAAAGAAGATTAAATCAGTATGAAGGAAACTACAGAAGAATATATCATGAACCCAGATGGACTACATCACAAAGAAGCCCACTTACTCCAAGGTATCAAAATTTCTTTCTTGGTCATTGTTATACTTGCAAATTTTTTGGACATAAGACAATTAATTGTAGAATCAATGAAAGGAACACATACGCAAGAAACATGAATGGTGTAAATAGAAGATATAAAAATAATCATGGATTTGTCAATAGAAGTTATAATTCATTTTCCCCATTGATGGACAAAAATATTGCATGCTACAAATGTAATTATCTTGGTCACAAAGCACTAGATTACATATATATGAATGAAGATGTCCCTATGCCAACCACAATATGGAGAAGGAAAGAGATTCCAAACAATGAAGATTGTCGAATAGCATTGACCGCTGAAGAATGTAAAGAAGAAGATGAATGGTACACAGACAGTCGAATTTTATAGACAATCGAATGGCATAAATGGTATAAATAAACATCATTATACATTCATTTTGATAAAATTCGAATTTTAGAGGAAATAAGAAGTAAAGAAGGTCAGATTTCAAGGGAGGATGAAGTCTTTTGGTGATGTGTTCTAAGGTATGTTATTTTCAGGTCATCTTACCATTTTTTCTATAACGTTTTTTGTAGAACGATTCAGATGGTGAAATCGCTATGGTATTGAGAATACATATCAAGGTACCTCTGGTAGAAAGTTAAGCTATTGATTCACTATAATTATGGAGATACACTTTGTGGAAGATATGGTTTGTGACCAGTCCTGAAGCTAGTCAATAAACATGTGTTCCGGGTAAAACAGTCATAACTTCTTCATCGAGAATCCAAATGACATGGGATAAATTTCATTGGAAATAGTACACACTTTAGTTTCTTGTGTGTGAGTTTAAGAATCAGATGTTAAATATTGAGCGCAGAGCATTCTGTACAAGTTCAGTCTCCTGAATAAACCATAATTGAATAAAGTTTACCATTCTTTCTATAACTTCTTTTTGGGGAGGATTCAAGGAGTGAAACTTGGAGGAGTTTCAGAGAATACATTGAGTAATATTATATACATGATCAGAGTTCCCCAATAATTGAAGAATTTCATAAATTGAAGAAGTCTCAGGAAGCATTATCATGATCTATGTGATGATTGGTTGATGGTGATGATTTAATGTAAAGTTTTATTATCTCTCATATATTCTTGGGTGGAAGGAAGGGGAAATGATGGAGAGTTCAAATCTCTCTTGATATTGAAGGATTGTATCTTACTCTTGGAGGTTTATCCCTCCCTTTACATTTGGAAGTTGTAGCTACCTTTGGAAGTCATTACTTCCCTTGAACAATAACTATTGATTATTTCTCATATATTGTGCATGGTGTATTGTGGTGTATTGATGTAACTCTTATACTATTGTTCATTGTTCATTGGATATATTTAAGTATAAGTTGAAAAAGGTTTTAAATTGTACTTGATACTGATTCAACCCCCTCTTAGTATCAACATAGAAAACATATGGGATTTCAGGTGATAATGACCAATTTGGAGTCACACATTTTCACATCGTCCCCACATTTCATGGAACTGCCATTGACTATCATGATTTGAAAATTATTGACGATGTGGATGTAACAATTGACTTCTTGGGAAATGTGGCGATGGATAAAATTATGGGTGCTACCACTATCCACAAGGATGATGACTTTCCTATTTTTGATGTAACCAATTAATTTGAGAGTCTGGGGAGAAGAGAATCCAGTGAGGGTATTAAGTGAAATCACTGGGTCAATGTCTGGTGGATCAGAGGGTGGGGTTAGATCAGATGGTGGTGGTAGTTCCTCCATAGGAGGAAAAAAAATATATTCTTCAGAAATATCCTCAGTTACAACATAAAAATGTTTTGTTCCTTACACTTGTTCCCGGGAAGATATTTGTCATCACAATTATAAAAAAGACCCTTGAGTTAATGTTCAACCATTTCATCCTTGGTTAATTTATGGATCTTAAGGGAAGTTGCAGGAGGGGCATGATTGGTGGGTTTAGGGCGAGGATGAAAGGAGGGTTTGCGGGTTTGGGAGGATACAATCTATTGTGCTTCCTTGGCTCGTTGATTAGATTCCAACCAAGTCTAGGGGCGTGCCATGATAACACGGGCACACATTTCATCTTTGAGGTGACTGATAAATCATTCCCTAAAGAAAGCATATGACATGCCCTCCTTTCTGAAATCCAAGTGCTCAAATGCAACAATAAAGTCTTCCACTCTCCTAGAATGATTTAGCTTGGTCAAACGACCTAAATGGTGGGTGTCAGAGTCAAGACAGTCATAAAGTTCGGCCACAAACTGTGTCCAAGCAAAAAACCCTTGGCATGCCTTTTTTCGCCATTGGCACCATTTCCATCATTCCGGATCCAGATGTAGGACACCATAACAAAGCTTGGCTAAATCATCAGTAATTCCATGCAAAGAGAAATAATGTTCCATTTGGGTGACCCACCCTGTGGGATACGATCCATCAAATTTGTTCACCTCAATTCTGGGAGGGAGGAGGTGTCGAGAAAAGTGGGTAGTATGAGGACCTTGGTGATGGGAAGAGTCATGGTCATCCTGATAAGATGGTTTTCATAAGAGGAAGGGTTTTGGGAACAACCCATGAAGTGTTCAAAGGTGGCTTTGAGGTCTTTGATGCAGGAAAATTGTTCCTGGAGGACCTGAATATCCGAATTGATTGAGATAAGGTTGTCATTGATATTCTTGATGTCTTTCTTGTTCTGGTGGGTGTCAACAATCAAGGTATTGAGTTCTTGTGCTCAGGTGGTAGCCATTTGGAAAAATGGGCAGGAAAATGGTATAGGGAAAGAAAAGGGGTTCGAAGGGGTGGGTGGGACCACTAAGAAGAAGGGTGTCAAATGATAGGTACCACTGCGATCAGGGAGAAAAGAGGGATCCAATGGGATAGGGGAAAAATAAGGGTGTCGAAGAAGGGTCGGGTACACAAAAAAAATTGTGTTAAAAATAATATGTATCACTTGAATTAGGGTGAAGAGAGGAACCTTGTGGGATATGTACCAAATACGTGTGTCGACGTGACCACCATACTCTTTTTTTTTTCTTTTTACTCCTAAGGATTTATACTCTAGACTGAATAATACTACAATGACGAAATGCCCAAATGATTAACAGGAAGACATGTGTAGTAATTTCGCAACTAGAATGCAGAAGGCACAGTTGCGCAACAATATATCTTGTCTGTTCTGGTTTTTTTTTTCGTCCCCAGGGGTAGGATATTCATGGTTTCTATAGACAAGGGTTTTCCATGTGCTATATCTCTCTGATATACATGCGAGGTCCAACAGTAGTACTCGACCCAATATCCCAGGGAACCAACTATGTAGGCTAGACCGTGCCCTTAGCCATACTACCCGACTACCCAAGTACTAGAGAGTATCTTCTCGAGTGTTGTTCTCGGTGGCACTATAGCATTCAAGCGATCGATCATTTTATCTATGGAGGGATTTAGGATATCTAGGATGATCCATATACAAGTGTTGTCTGATGCGCTACCACTCGAAGGGGTACCAACAGGGGTTATAAGGGTGGCCAAGAGATGTGTGCTTAAAAACCACTTGTAGTTCTTGCATGTATGCTTCCTCGACCACAAATTTATGTGCTAAACGACAGATCTTTGTAGCTTTAAGACACAAAAATACGTCTCTACCCTGAAAAAAAATTTAACCCACAAATTTTTGCCAAGGAAGGTGCTCTGATACCACTTGTAGTATTCTAGATATAAAATAACATACATAACATAAATATTTTTTCATATAAATGGAAGAGCAACAACGACATAACCAGAAAAATATCATAATAACACCAGATAAAACTAGAAAGAGCACCTTGATTAATGATAACGATGCTCACTTCCCTCTTCGAGTGGGAAAACTCAAATAGAGCAGAGCTCTATTAAAATAATCTCCAAGACTAGATTCCTCATACCCTCTACTCTTATTTATACCGAGAAAACATTTAATATAAAATTCATCATATATGCCCTCCATTTTGATATCCAACTGTTTGAACACCATGATGAAGTTTGATACTGATTCAACTTGGCACAACTTAGTGAGCCTTCCCAAAAAATGAGATTCCTATAAAAACGAACACAAACTGCTTTGGTGAACATGTTCCAAGTGGGTAGTCCGGGATAACATTTCTTATGCCACTACCACCACTTCCAATGTTCTTGATCCAGGTACAAAACCCCTACATGGAGTTTGGTCTCATCATCTCGAATATCATGGAGGGAGAAGTATTGTTCCATTAGAGAAACACACACTCTTTGGTTGGATCTATCAAATTTGTGCATGTCAAATTTGAGCACCTTATTCCAAGAGGGTGGAGAACCCCAAGGGGAGAGAGATGAATGAGTATAATCATAATGGGAAGACTGAGGGTCCTCGTTATTGGGATCAACATTCTTACCCTTGATGAGTTGTGTCAACTCCTTGAGTTAATTTTCTAAGGTGTCTTGGAATTCTATTTGCATGGAGGCAAGTTGTTGTTCTAGGTTTGACACCTTAGACTCCAAGTCTTCTTGGTTCTCAGAGTGGGTGGTAGGCATGGTGGAGGCTTAGGTAGCATATGAGGTGTTAGGAAGAAAATATGAGCCACAAAAAATGATAGGTACTAGGGTGATTAGAACCAAGAAAGGAATCCAATGGGATAGGTATCAAATAAGGGTGTCCCAGGAAGGGTTGGGTCCCTGAAAAAAAAAAAAAACTTAAAAATGAAGGGTACCACTGCGATCAAAATGAAGAGAAGAATCCAATGGCTAAGTCTCAAATAAGGGTGTGGTCGGGCCCCAATTTTTTTTTTTTTTTTGACTCCGGCAGAGTTATACTTCAACCTGAATACTTCTGCAACATCATAATTCCCAAATTATCAATAATAAAAAATGTCGACATGGAGTGTTTCTGCGACGGAAAAAATTTAGACAGGGTGCCAAGTTGCACTACAGTAGATCTGTTGTTCTTTCCCAAGGGTTAGGGTTTGCAGGGTATCTACAGTACAAGGTTTGATTTTTTCTATATCTCTTTGATATACGTGCGGGGTCGAACATTAGTACTCGACCCAATATCTCAGGGCACCAACTAAGGAGGCTAGATTGTACCCTTAGCTGTACTACCCGATTACCAAGGTACTAGAGAGTATATTTTTGAGTGTTGTTCTCGGTGACACTATAGAAGTCAGGCGACCGATCAATTTATCTACAAAGGCCTTCATGATATCTAGGCCGATTCGTATACATGTGTTTTCTGATGCATTACCACTCGAAGGGGTACCAACATGGGTTACAAGGGTGGCCAACAATGTGCACTTAAAAACCATTTGTATTTCCTACATGTATGTCTCCTTGACCACGAGTTTATGTGTGAAATGCCAAATATATGTATCTTAAAGATTCCAGAATATGTCTCTACCTTGAAATTTTTTTTACCCCAATAGTTCTTCCTAGGAAAGAGCTCTGAATCCACTTGCATTATTCCATATGTAATATTATATGCAGAACATAAATATTTAGCAAATAATACTGGAACAACAAGAATATGGGGAGAACAATACCAAAATAATACCCGAAAGAGCACCTTTATTAAAGATAACAATGTTCACTTACCTCTTCGAGGGGGAAACCTCTAGCATAGATGAGATCTTTTACAATAATCTCCAAGACAAAATATCCAATATCTCATACTCTTATTTATACTAATTCTATATTCTAAGGAAGCTTCTAGAGGAAGATCTTTCTAGAAGCGGAAGCTTCTATTAGGTCTTCTTACATTGACTTATTCTCCTTTATTTAATAGGCATTATTAACTAATGTCAGCCTTTATTACATATAAAAAATATCATACTAACTAACGACCCATGAATAAGGGTTAGGATTGGATCATAACAATCAGGTATGTTACAAGTTAGTTTCAGAGCATTCTTGAAGAGCGTTTTTAGGTAATGTGGCTCAACCTGGTGGCTGGGTACATTATAGATTGGTATCATAGTTTATGGTTGAAACACCAGACTGGTATGGGATGAAACACATGTGAATTGGGCAGATTCACTATCACATATTTTGATCTGTGTGAGTTTAGGGAAATGGTGGAAAATTAGAGAGAAACACCCCAAATTCGTGAGCAAATTCGAGTTTTAAATAACCCGAATTTGTATGAGAAGTAAATCGATTAGATCTGTAGAGTTGCAAATACGAATTTGACCTTGAAGGTCGGAAAATTTATGTTTTAATGGTCATTGTAGCATGGGGCAGAGTTTGGAGAATCAACGACAGAGATTATGTTCGATCTCCAGATCAACGACCCAAATTTCTCCTCAAAAAATTTAAAAATTGATAAAGTTTCGAATTTTGACAAAGTTATGAGATCAATGGTCGAGATCATCTTGGTTGAAAGATCAATGACCCAGATTCACTTGGGTCTTGGGCTGAAATTTTCTAAGTGTTGAGGTTCACCAACAGAGGTTTCCGATGGCCAACGGATCGGGGATTGACAGATTTGGGCGAAGTTTTTTCGACCAAAGGAAATCTTCGATCGCCGATGGCCAATGGATCGGGGATCACATCCAAGTGTCATGCAACATTAACATCCACATATCATTCCATGTCAGCGTAGTTGATTCCTCAATATGACATGTCATACCATGTAAACATCTATGTGTCATGCCATGTCAACATAGTTGCCATGTTAGCCAACATAGATGGTCGATGGCCGACAGTTGGGTCGACCAGATTGAGGAAGTGTTTTAAACAATCATCGGGGATCGTCGATGGGCCGATGGTTGGGTATTGGAAAAAGTGGTAGGGAGTTCCATTCGCCAACGAATATCGTTGATGGTCGATGGCTGGTCGACCGATTTGGAGTTGTGTGCAAATCGATCGTTGGGGAGTTGGGATGATGGTCGACGGTCGGGTTGGTAGTTTGGGGAAAGTGTTGTGTGCACCAAATGAGAATGTTGGTCATCGATGTCCAAAGGAGCATATATCAACGATCCATATTGTATCCAATTTGAGATCGACGACACATATTGCACTTAGGCAAAATTGTTCCACAGTTAAAAAAGAAAAGAAAAAAGAAACTATGTTTGGAGCCATTTTCTTATTTTGGCCATAATTGGAGAAAATTACATCGGTTTGGGATGAAACTTATGGTTTTTTTTTCGTAGATAGGAGATCTACAAAATTGCCAAATAGGACCATTGACCAATTTTGCTTAGATTTGTTAGAAATTGCAAAATAATGATTTTTAAAGATTTGGGTCCAGATCATTGACAAAGATCCATATTAAGATGAAATCCTTGGAGGAAGTCTAGAAAGAAGGTATGGAAATAACCCATGAAGGAATCAAATAAATCCTATGGGGATGCTGAAATAAGCCAGAATCCACTATTCAAGACGACTTTTAGGGGATTTTTGAGATTTTTAGAGGAGGAAAAGTGATCCTAGATCAAAAAATTGGAAAATTTTATTTATTCTACATTTTATATACTCATTAAGGAAAAAAAATTTGGTTTAGTGAAATTTTTCCATAAGTGCACAAATTGAGGGATAACCAGTTTTGCTAAAAATTCCAAGTCTGGAAAAATGGGTGAAAAATGACAAAGTTGTTATTTCCATATTGTTGTAGTTTTGACTGGAGCATCAGATTGAAAATGTGAAAGTATTTATGAATTATTTATCATTATTATTATTTGTGTCTCATACAAAAGTTTCTCTCTTTTTTGACATATTTTCTTCTGCAGTTGACAGAAGTTAGCATTTCAATAAAATTACACTAGTGGAGAAAGTGCATAAAAGAGGTGAAAAATGGTTTTTTGGAAGCCATAACTTTCAAATCATAGATCAGAATGAGACATGAGTATATTCATTGGAAAGATGATTCAGGGGAGAATAACATATAATTATTAGATTTTTGAGAATTCCGATATAAATTTTCAGGAGTTGAGCAGAAAAAGGACTTGCTACATTAATTGACAATTTTCTACAATATGCTTGCACATTTTACAGAAGTAGAGATATAATCAGATGAATTCAATCCTAGGATTGAATATTAGAGTCATGGAAGCATGATAGAACTTGTATAATATGGTTGAGGTGTTAGAATATAGAAGATAGTGTGCTCGTTTTACCATTGATGATACCTTCGTCACCCAACCACAGGCCAAAGCCTCCCTCTGAGCACCTTAACCTTGACCTGAGAATTCCTCAGGAAACAAACCCTAGGCTAGATAGACAAACAAGGAGTAGCGCATCAATCCCCAAGGATAGCGCATCACAAAAGCTGATCAGATAGTCCCAAACCCTAGCCAAGAGATATCCAAGCCAATACTGAAATTAGCTGCTGCTGCAGCTGCAGCTGCAACCCTCCTCCAAACCTGCGCACCAACTGCAACTGCAATGCGCACCAACTGGGAAACTGCTGTGCAGAACTGGCTCTGTCTGCAACTGCTGAGATGCTACAAATGAGAACTGACACCCTGTATTTATAGTAATCCTGCCAGTTTGCTGGGGCCGACTTCTCCTTCTGGGTATGTGTATGTTTAGTATATTATTATTATTTCTGGCCGACTTCTTCTCTTGGAGGCTAATAGCCTAATATAAATTATCTTCTTGAGCCGACAAGGCTTCTAGGGTTATTGGCCAACTCATTAGGGTTTCTCTTGCTTCTCGGAGTCTTCTATTCTCGTCAGGTTCACACGTGGGGGTAAATACCTCCCGCAACTACCATAATATTAACATGAGGAAATAAAGAGCTACATGGAAAGTAATGAAAAGTGGATAAATAACTCAAGCAGAGCAGAACAAAAGAATTATTATTCAACAACTACTGAGTGTGTATGAATTGTAGGCACAACAAAAATAATCGTCACATAGAACATGAAGTCAATAGGTGAAGAATTTCCTTAATGGGAATAGAAAGGAAAAAAAAGAATCGATAGCTTTGAAGGTAGAGATTTGTAGATAACTACAAGCTTGATGTGAAAGAGAACAAGGAGCTTAAGAGGTGATGCGTGGATTATCTATATGTGCCAAGTATTAAGGAAAAAACATGAAATGATCTTACTCAAACATTTTAAGATTTTTTTTCGCTAAAGAAAAATAGACGGGAATCTCACCCTATGTTTATAGCCAACAAAAATAACATCCTAACTCACAAGTATTAATTACAATGCTTAGGCTAGTCTCTTATCAATACAAAATTTGCTGGAAATTTAATTTTTATGTAATTTTTTGAATATAACAGTTGCTGAAATAAATGTAAGGACATAAATAAAGATGCCACGATGATAATCAAGACATATGAGACATAAAGCAATCCTTTATTTCATTCCAATTCACCAAAGAGTCATTTTCTTTACAAAATATCATACAGAAAATTTGGACCAAAGTCAAACTTAGACATCCCCGATGGAACATACAAAAGGACCTCTGACAGATAACCAAAACTGAACTCTAAAAGATGGATCACTGTGCCACAAATTTCTTCCCACTCAACTCTGCACAATAACCTTTGTCAGTCATGAAAACTAATTCACAAATAGACAAGTCTACACAGACTATCAAAGATAGATCAACATCTATGAAAAACAAGTGTCTGAATGATGTAATTCAACCCTGAATATTGTTGTCTACAATAAGACCCTGCTATCATAAAAGAGAATTATGCTTGTGATGAATAAATGAATGAATGAAAATTGAACTTTCTCAATATAACTCAAAGAGAAAACCTTAATATGCTTCTGCTTCTATCCTCCCCTTGTTCCTCCCTTTCCTTTTGCCTTTAAGAAAATCATAATTGGTTGAGGTAGTTGAACTACCTCATTAGTTAAGTTAACTAAAGATTCAACCAACTTTTTAGTTGTAACAACCCTAATTAATTATGTAATTATCATGAATGATAAATATTAATTTAATTAATTATTAAAATATATTAATGAGTCTTTATTATTTTATTATTAAAAGATGGGTGAAGTAATTAATAGGGGATAAGGTTGTTGGGAATTAATGGGGGGATAAGGTGGTTGAAAATTAATGAGGGGGAATTGATAGAGGAGGATAAGGAGGAAGGGGAGGACTTGAAAGGGAGGATTATTTCTGTTTGAGGTTTTCTGAATTGTAAAAAGGAGAGAGGAGAAAATTGGAGGAGTGGTTTTTGGGGAGCTCTCACAGGGCATTGGTGTTGCTGGGAATTTTGGGTTCGAGGGCTAGGAAAACACAAGGATTCCTGTAGCGAGGGAGCCGGAGAGGCTATTCCTAGCTGGCTGTGAGGTTAATATTCAGTCTGGACAAGAACAAGGGCAAGAACAAAAACAAGATCAGACAACAAAGGGACTAGATAAACCGACCTGCAGGTGGAGGAATGTATTATGTTGTTGTTATTATTATTCTGTTGTTGTTGTTTATTCATGGTTTATTTCAACTATAAGAAAGTTTAAAAGAAATTCTAAACTGAAATTTAGAAAACCTTTATTTAGTTTGAGTCCTGAAAATAACCAAGCTCTACATAAGGTATCACTACCCGGTTTCAAAACTCAAACCTGGGCTTGACCACCCACAAAATGATTTTGTCTTTGTGTCAACAATTTCTGCAACCTCTGCCCAGTTTCCTAATCCACACATTTCAACTCCCTTACAGAGTGTCATTCGTCTAAGAACAATATCTCTTCATCTGCATCCCAAATTGGGTTGTTACAAGCCTATAAGCAAAAGAAATATGCTTAAGTTTTTGGCATGTACTACATATCCAAAATTGACAGACACAAGGCCAATGCTTGTATGTGTTCCTGGAAATCGTATGGCACCTATTTCATGCAATCAGTTAGATTAGTAAAAAAAAAAAAGATGGACTTACTTGCTGGTTCGATTGTTGCAAAGGATTAATTCATGTGAACTTATGATGAAACTATGTTTTGCAAAAAAAATAAATAATAAAGTTCATAGAAACCAAGTGTTGGAAATCTAACAGAGACAACAAACACTGGCGGTGAGCTTGTAATTATGGGGTATACAAACAATCTATACCCCAACACAACTGTTGACTGCCTGAATGGATCCCAAAACAGGAAACACATTTTTAGTTAGTAAGAAACCAGACAACCCTGCTTGAAATACCCATTACTATTTCGGTCCAATTTCTGGGGCCAGTTCTCCCAGAAATATAGCAATACCATCACGTTTCTGGTAGCTATGCCACAGATGACTGAAACAATCTCCAATTCATTAATGAGGGAATATAGAAACAGATAAAATGAGAAAGAAAAAGCATGCTGAATCAATAATATTGCTGACTGCTTGATTAAGGCCAATTGAATAATACACTTCATCAAATTGAATCCATCAATTTGCAATAAGGGTAATTTAATCCGGCACAAAAAAAAAAAAAATCACCCAGTCCTCATAAGAAAAGATTGATTCTCTATTTCAGGACTGCACTTTCCGCCATCCAAAGATTGACTTAGCAAAATCAGGGCAAATGATATTCAATTATATCAGAAATTCATAAAATAGTACAAACTCAAACTAAACTCACCCATATTTCACTGAAGGTGTATCAGAATGATATTCCTCCTATGCAATTCTTTGCAAATACCATCCCTAGGCCAAGGTTATGGAATGACATAGCCAATGGGCTCTTTCTCTTATGTATAATAAACACTTAGCAATAGAAAAATCATACATTTCAACCAGCCTACTCGTTGATGCAGGCTAACCGATGAAATCTTCCCCACCATCCCTTCACGGATGTGAGAAGGGAACCACACTAGATAATAACAAATAAAGGAAAAAAAAAGACATGTGGCTAACGACATCAAAATCCTGCCCTCTCAGTTGAATTGCTGTACACTAAAAATCCACGAGCCAAGCTCAATATACAAGCCAACACGAAAACCTAGAGCCAAGTCGCAATGACAACAAGCGCCAAGACACCAAGGAGGAGCCACGATAGAGTGCACAATGCGTCACTAAATCTCTACATGACCATTTCTCTCTACCAGGTTCTACACTAAGCTCCTTACCCCTTCATCGCGATAACACGACCTCTGGATTTCATTATGGAAGGTACACAGGGTGCCCACGGGTTGGAGAAGAGTGAATTCACAAGGGATAGAGGTAAATGGATAATGAGAATGTCTGGTTTAAAAAAGGAATGTCTAGTATGCAAACATTTTCACTAGGAATTTTGGCTTTGGATGATTGGGCCTTCCATATTTTGATACTCGGACTATGAATGCATTACCTGTGTATAAATTGACTTCTATAAAATGTTTCAACTACTTATTTCAGCAGAAAAGAGAAAGAAAAGGAGCTGTGAGAGGCTTATAACCAGGCACATCATGAAAACCCCAAAATCATTGGATTATAAAAGTTGACAAATTGATATCCCCCTCCTTGTGGCTTATTCCTGTACACAACCCACAACTTTTAGACCATTCCATTTTACCGAGAAGCAGAAAAATGAGGGAATTGTTGTGGGAGCAACCAGAGATGGGTCCTCCAACGACATCCATTGTAGAAGATGCAGACTCTATAAATATAAAGCCTCTGGTTCGAAACACAGTTGCTGTCATAATAATCTGAACTGTATGCAATAAACACCTCCGGTTCGAAACTTCTCGAATGACATAAACATAGAATCATCTACATCTAAAGCAGAGGATATTATTACACGGATGTCAAACCAGACATTTAAACCCTAACAACTTAAATTCCCCTCCAAACCAGAATCAAGATAGATCTACACACAAAGCTCTAAGCTCTGTAATGCATGTCAAAAAATCAAAGAAAATCACGCTTTCTATGTCGCAGGTCACACACCCTGGTGAGGTTTGCGTAGGGCATTGTTTTGGAACAATCTGGCACTATAAAGCTATCGTCCAAGTCGCAAAATAAACCATACTGGCTGTCTCCAGCCCCTATGTAACCACTCAGACGTGTCTGGTATGCATTTTAGAGTTGAAATGTTCTCGTTAACCGACCTTTCTCTCGCCACGGAGGTCATGCACATCAATGTTGTAACTAAAACCGGTTCCAGTAGGTTGATCCACAAAATGAGATTTGATGCCCTATCCCATCCATACTCATTCGAGGCATGAGAACGCCATTCTTTCTTCCCGAGATAGCTGGCTTTTATCTTCCCTTACGATCAACAACAACGACAATCTTATCTTATGGACCCGCTCGAAATTCTTTGAGGGGGGGCTCTTATGGAGCTCGGCTTCTTAGTCCCAATTCCCTGATCCAAAAGCCCAAGAACTGGACAACGACTTCACGGATTTACAATGGATGAGGCTGGACTCTGTCTCTAGGTCCTTCAGAGCCTTGGACTGTGATAACATGGGATTAATAGAGCCTAGAAGGCGACTAGAAGAGCTTCGGAGCATCGAAGCTCTTCGAATGGGGAAAACAGAATGGCAACGCATGAAAGCGGAAGTGCAAAACATGAAGAAAATTGCAGTGGAAAATACAGAAGTGATGAATGCGAAGCCATCTCAGGATAAAGGGAAAGTAGTTACCCAAATAGACAACAATAAAGAGACATCAAGAGAAGAGAGGAAAGGAGATTCCACAAAACTCTCTAAAACCTGGGCTCAAATTATTAGCAATCCTGCTAAGAGGGAAGGAGAAAGAAACATCCAAGTTGACAACATGCAAGATAGAGAAAGCAAAGAAAGACATGATAGAGCAACAAACATAATTATCAAGGGGGTGAAAGATTATGGGAAAAATGAATGTACTCTTGACCTTGCAAGAGACTTCTTGAAAGACAAGCTCCAATG